>JAUTBV010157381.1:0-10257 GCA_032361325.1 Lepetodrilus fucensis | reverse complement strand
TAAGTGAAGGCGAAGAATAAAACTCGGCACGCTGAGTTGCAAAGTCCACACAGTCAAGCAGGACATGCTTGACTGTGAGGTCAATAAGACAAGGAAGAAGAGACGTACCCGGAGTGTTGCCATGAAGGCGTTCTTGAGGTTGTTGCTGATGCTGATAAAGAGCGGCTCTCTGCAGGTGATGAGCGCCAGGCCAGCAGTGATGTTCCTCACCATGAAGTGGGCCGCAGACCTCATCCGCATCTCTTCCGGGTCCAACGCAAAGTCCTGCAATTATTTTATACTTTTAGTGTATAATTCTAGGTACCAATTTCAAGTAATATGCCACTCATTTATCAATAACTGCAACAAACTAAAATTTAAACAATTTTAAATAACTAACAAAATAAAAAATAATAACTGCAGTCTGATCCGAGGCCTGTTCAGAAGGGCGAGTTTACGCGTGACATAAGAATGATGGAGGTTGCTAAGGCGATTTCACGCGTGTACTCGCGGGTTCGCACCCTCCTGAGTATTGGCATTTGTTTGTTAGGTCAATCCCTGACTCCATTAACAAAAGATAAAACAAAATTTAAAGTGAGAGAGTGTGTAGATTTCCTTTCAAAATAATGTTGTTATATTACAACAAGAGTAAATCTGCAACACAAGTAGTGCTCAGTGTTTTAATTGCATGAAACAATCATCCTACCTTTTTGACAATCTGTTCACAAGTTGTGAGGGCGATCTTGATGGACCTCTCGACAACAGGTGGGAGTAACTCTTGCACGGACCGCTCAATAGCCGGGCGCACAAACTGTTTCAGCTGCGGATTCTGATGCAACAGCGAAATCTGGAAAAAGATGCATATTGTTTTCATGTCATGTAATGTTTTCAGAATAATTGAATAACTAAAGGCAATACGGTAGTACTGATTGAATTAATGTATTTTTTTTGTAGTCACAGCAGGAGTATTTCACCCATACATGTCAAAAGGCAATAATAGATTTGGACTTTAAAATATTGACAGGTATTGATGAAGTGTGTCTACAAGTAAGTGAGTTGTTGTTTTATGTCTCAGTGGGAATCTTTCACCCATACACACACAATGATTAGTATTTCATTATACTACAGACGATCTATGGGAAAATAAACTCCAGCTTACCTGATCATTGATGATGATGTGCTGAGCAAGGCCCGAGAACGACGAAGCGTTCACGTCGTGGAAGTTGTACGTGGGCTGAGGTGGCAGGTTCGGCGTGGACGCTGGCGCGGTCGACGTGGGCGTGGACATGGTGGTCACAGACGTCACGATGGGCGGCGGTATGGACATAGACGTCAGGCTGGGTATCAGGGATTCCTCAGGCTGCGGCGGGTCCATTGGTGGCTTGGGTGCTGACAGCTGGTACTCGATAGTCGTCAATCTCATCGGGTCTTTCAGGTAGTTTGTGGGTTTCAGATCCTATCAGGTAAAATTCCGTACATTGAAACATTGATGACAAGATGATAAAGTTCAAGAAAAATAGCAACATATTTAAGATATCACATATACCGAGTTACTAGCATTACGAGACACTGAAGACAGATACAATACAGACCGGGGATAACATTGTTCTTACATTGATGTCAAGTCCCAGTGTTTTACATAGCACTTCGATTTCAAACTTCAGGTTGAGTTTGAGGTCTGGCTCCATGTGAAGCTCAGCTAGCACGTTCATGATGGCCATAGTCCAAGGATTTGGTGGGCGGAACACCTGAAATACAAGAAGATTTTGATTATCTCCCCATTCATGAATATCCTTCGGCAGTTGTAGTGGACAGATTTCTCACACATTAACTTACATCATGACACACATACATAGTGATGAAAAGACAATCGCATATTTTTAAACATACATAATACGTTAAATGTCATTTTCACTAAGGTTGACATTCCTAAAAGGCCAATAACAAAATGACAAGTAAATAGGAGATAAAATTTAAAGAATGAAGCAAGAATTGGCACCAATGTTAACCCTTATTAATAAACTACCACTTGTTTACATTCCCTCACCTTGCTCTTGGAGCACGACTCTAGCACTTTGGCACTGAAAGGTACAACATACAACAACTCCTGCGCGCCCTTCTGATACGCTTCGTACAACAGGGACTTCACATCTATATCCTGAAATACACAATGAAAGAAATTGAATCAATAATACATAATTTCATATTCCAGACTATTTGAAAATGGATTTATATGCACTTCAAATGATAGGAAGCTATATGGGCAGATAACTCTCGACTTTGGATATCTTAATATTGGGAGAACCTGCAACTGTGTTACCTAGGTGAGTGAGTGAGTTTAACGTCGCTGCGGGAATCTTTATCTAGGTAGTTACCTAGGTAGTGCTCCTTTCTAGCTGTGCTGTCTGTGAGTGAGTGAATATAGATTTTAACGTCGCTGCGAGACTGTACTGTCTGTGCTGTCTGTACTTTCTGTCTGAGACATGCGCGGTTAGAAAGGAGCGACACTGCACAGTGTACGTTCTGTCTGAGACATGTACCAGTCAAACAGGTGGTGCAGACCGCACAGTACACTACAAGTTACTCTGTGCTGTGCTGGCTCACTCCATTCTAAAGAACAGAACATGTACTGGACATGTGACAGAACATTAGAAAGGAGCACTACCATAGTTTCACATTATCTGGCCCAGATTTCTCGAATCAAACTTGAGTTTGAGATTTTCTTCAGCTGAGATTTCTCCCATTGACTCAGTGCTGTAACTTGAGTCAAACTCAACCCAGCTGAGATTTCACTAAAGTTACAGCACAATGGGAGAAATCTCAAAATCTCAAACTCAAGTTGTATTTGAGAAATCAAGGCCTGAATGGGTATTTAGATGGATTGATAAATGTGCAACTCACAGAGATTTCAGTCTCGTGCATCATGTTATGAAGATACAGTTCCAGCAGAGTGTTATACACCAAGTTTGACGAGTTAGGCTGAACCTGTGAAGAAACAAAGAATACATGACAAAACTTAATTAAATACTTTTGGTCAAATTGGTATTTATCCACTTTTAAGATTCTTTCACTTACATAATGTAACAAGTAATTTCTCTGCAAATCTTTAGCACCAGAAAGCATACATTCTTCTAAGAAGATTTACATTTAGTTTTAATAATAACAGATTACAGACTTATTAATATTACAATATAACAACAGTATTGTTTCAAGTGAACATTTTCCCCAAGTTCTGATATTACCTCAACCATGTGTTCCAAGAATTCTGTGAGTTTTCCCGAGTTGTTGACGAAAATGTGAATGAATTCCTCAGCATTTGCTTTCTGAATATGTTGCACACCACCTGAAAGATTTGGATTATCTCCTCTTATATCCTATTTATTTCGCCTTCATTACAAAAAATGAAAAGTATTTATCACTCATATAATAGTGTGTGCAGTAATATTGTTTATTTCCCATTGATAACTGAAAAAAACTGACATAATGTTAGTTTTCTAGAGCTTTGAACAATGGGTATTGTGCATTAACTTAATTACTAGTAGTCCATTATTCTTTCACGTCACAGATGTAATCTTTCACCCATGATTAAGAATAGAAATTGCTTACCATCCATACTCAGCTGATCAACTAATGGTTCTGAAATAAAAGTAAAATGTAGGAAATTTAAGAATATGTTAAACATTAAAAAGATACTGAATAATTCATCAGTATTACGATTTGACACAAAAGACATGGCTGGGGTGCATTCAGGCTGCACTATATTTCACTACCCTACACTATGCTACTATCCCTGGGGTGCATTCAGGTTGCACTACATTTCACTACACTGCACTATGCATGGGCTTGCTCTTTTCTAGCTGTTATGTCTGTATTTTCTGTCCAAGACATGCGCAGTTACACTGTGCGGTGTTGATCCTTTGTAAATGCGCATGTCTTGGACAGAAAGTACAGACAGAACAGCTAGAAAGGAGCAAGCCCCTACTATCCTACAACGTAGTAGTTGGCTGACCAAAGCAAAATAGCAACAACTTGGTTGGCACCTGTAGCATTACAAGAGTCTTGTACATGAATAACCAACTACGACTGTTCTGTGGAAGGTTGCCCAGATGGCAGACAGACTCAATAAACATCACTGGTTGACAGACACATTGACAGTAACATAAACGTGGTAGTCACAGTGTTCAAAATAGAGCCAGTCCGCAACGGGTTATTTTCAGCAAGGAATGCTAAAGTTTTTGCCTTGCACGGCCGCATGTTGTGCTGTTTTTTCTTTTGGTGTTTTTTTTGAAGATGTTTATAATCATTCACTGGCCAACATATGCGAGGACAGGTAACTTCTCAGACTCAGGGAAATTGCTGGAGTTTTATAAACATGGTAGTCACAACATCTGCGTATTCTCTGACGTCTATTTAAGGAGACTTACGATCAACTGGTTTATAATCAGTACACAGTCTCTTCAGTAGCTGAGTGACTTGCTTAGGAACCTTGCTCATCAAAATCTTCCCATAGTGCTTCAGGTTGTGTTCTGCCTACAAGCAGAAAAATGCCTCAGTTAATTTGTGCAATGTGTCATATCTACAGCTTTGTCACTTCTGCCAAGACACTCATTATCATTTAATATTGTTTTCAATAGGAGTTTAGTCACTTTCTAGATTATTTCACTAATATCACGACTTGTTAGTTTAGGGCAGGAGGAAACCCGCAACATCTGTAGCGCTGAATGTTGTAGTAAACTTGCGAGCACCTGCTGGTACTGACAAGACCAAGGATGATAACTGCATTGCCACTTTACAGATAGTGCATCATATTAATATCGCATCAGAAATGTAACATTTGCAAAATGTAACTGATGCCGGGGCCATGGGGCGGGATTTGAACTTGGGACCTTTGTCTCCGAAGTCCAGACGTTCTACCACTGCGCTACCACCCGCCCTTACCTCCGGGAACTCTAGCTTGCCGATGTACTGCAGTGCCTTGTTGTAGTCCTTGATGTCCTCCAGCTGTATCTTCAGGTACCACTCGTGCTTCACATGCTTCTCAGCCAGTGACAGGGCGTGTGCGTGGTACCCCGCCTGTCGACACACCTTGATAGCTGTCTCCACGTCGAAGTCCACCTCGCGATCCTTGGTCTGCAACATTCAATGATATGTCAAAACATACAGAAAATGTGCTTTCCGTGACATAAGTAGGCGTTTCCTTTGTCCAAGTCAGCTAGGTTTGGCGTAATGCTGTCAAGGTACTTGCGGTGGATACATTGTTTAATTTGACAAGGTACCAGATATATTTCTAGTCTACGCATCTCAACTGGACAAAAAGCAAAATGACATATATATTTTTTTAATTGGGGTTTAGAGCCACTTTCAATTAGTTTTCACATATATCACGGTTTTAGGAGGAATTAGAAGGAAACCTGCAACATCCGTAGAGCTGAATGTTGCAGTAAACCTGCGAGCACCAACTAGTACTGACAGACCAAGGATGCTAACTGTATTGCCTTGCTACAGACTGCCCTCCAGTACTTACCATGATGAACTCGTCCAGTTTGGACACGTCCTTGAGCTTGGTGTAGCAGTTGAGCAACAGCGTGGTGTGTTCCTCCGTGGCCATCTGAGCCTTGTGCAGAGCCTGCAGATACTTGGTGAGATTGTGGATACGCTGAGCGTCCAGGAACTGTAACAACAGCCGGGGTAAAGCTCATGTTAGTGGTTGGTATGAATCATTCATCAACTTGGGTCGGGAAATATTCACATTTGTTGTACTACAGCTGTCATTATAAGTTTGAGATGAGCGCCATGATTTATTATACAGTCTCTGTGGATACGCTGAATGTTGAAGAACTGTAACAACAGACGGGGTAAAGCTCATGTTAGTGGTATGAATCGTTCATCAACTCGGGTCGGGAAATATTCAAATTTGTTGCACTACAGCTGTCATGTATTCCATCATATATAAGTTTGAGATGACCCCCATATTTCATTATACGGTCCCTATCTATACGCATGATCCTCACCCATGTGATTACAGAATAAAGTCAGTCGAAAGCAAACTACTGAGTCTTGTGGTTGTGTGAAGCATGGGCTCCATCCAGTGTTCGAAATTACCACTAGCATTCTCCCAATGCTAAAGATATCCTAAGGGCCAGTAGAAATTCACGATTTTTGTAAACATTTGTTATTTGTATAATTATTCGGGCGAGTAGGTTTTCAGCGGTAATTTCGAACTCTGGCTCCATCCAAGAAGAATATAATGGAGAGACATAACAACAGCCTGGCCAAAAATATTAATACATATCTAGCAACAATATTACAAAATTGTAACATTTCATTCTCCTCAAAGGTTTTGTTCACAAATCCCCATATAAAAGAAATAGGAACATTCTATCATGAACAGACAATATTCATTGCTTGACATTGCTGTGTAGATGGTTCACCCATATGCAAAACTAGCAACAACTTTGATGTGTTAACATCATACCTTCCTGATGACGTAGGATGCCTCCAGCTTGCCAATGGTCTTGATGTACTGGTCTATAGCTCCGTCGTGGTCTCCCTTGCTGTACAGATGGTCTCCGTACTGGGTGAAGATGTCGATCAGCCCGTCCGCGTCGTACTGCTGACTCTTGGCCAGGCTATGAGAAGATAAACAGACCAGCTCAGAATTGCATTACACAATATACAATAATCACTCTGGTGAAAGAGTTAGCGACATTTCTGGATCAAGCAAATATTCGAGTGCACAAATATTTTTCTAAATACCTGATTGCAAGGGTGTAATTGTTTTTCTTGAACAACATCTCCAGTTTTGTTTGCGTGTCTTTTTCCTGCAGCTGGTACAACTGAAAGCATTAAGTATATTTCAGAACGAATGCATTCGTTAAGGGATTACAATGTACCTATATACTTCAACATTTCAGCTGTATATTTTAAATAAAACTAGCTAAAATCTACTAACGCGGGCAAGACCGGAACCATTAACCTCACATTCTCTAGGTCGACACTCTAACCACTAAGCCACAGAGAAGATACATGTTCCTGTTTCCTGTCCAGACTCATCACCCAGTACATCTATAGCGCGATATGACTTTTGTCGTGCTACGCTTGTTCCGTGTAATAGGAAATTTACCCCCTCTTCCTCCTTGGGGATTTTCAGGGGGGGGGGGAGGAGATTTCCTGTGACACCGAGATAAATTCTGTGAAAGTGCAAGCGTGGACTCACCTTCCTGTCTCCTGCCAACACGTACAGCGACCCCCACTCGCACATGACATCGATGACGTCGGGGTACGGAGCAGAGTATGCGATGAACTTGTTCTGGATGTCGTACACTGTCACTGTATTCATCTCCAGACCCTGGTTGCCCCTGAACACATAACCAAGTTTACTTGCAAAGTTGCCATCGTTCGCAAACAATAAATTATCATGAAAATGCAGACTTGGCAACCGACAATTGTAATTTCAGCGGAAAACAAGCCAGGGGTCTGGGGCTTCAGGCCAAAATCAAATAATGTGGGTTTTTATTCACAGTTCGCTCCTGACTAACTAACTAATGTGCTCAGGGGCATCTTGATACTCAGCTATTACTCAAAACAAAATGGTCACTGATCTGATGAACTCACAACACAGGTGCACGCGGCATGTTTTTGCTGTCTTTCCCTACGACGACCAGATAGCCTCGAAACCAGTGGAGTTGAAGTTTCTCTCCCTCAAACGCCAAGCACGGACCACGCCCATCTGGTTGATAAAAATACACTGCCTGAAAATTAAAAATAAATTAAATAAATATTGATATTTTCTAAGGTACTGGTTTCATTGTAAATGTCACAAAGTACATCAATGTTATAATTTGGTATTTTTCAAAATGTCTTTGGCTTCAACTGAGACGGTGAGTGATTGAATATGGAGTTTAGCGTCGTTGCGGGAATCTTTCACCCATTTGCAACGATCTTCTTGTAGGACAGTGGTAGCTTAGGTTGTATACTACCCAGGCAGTTGAGAAAGAAACCTAGAGCGCACTGATCCATTGACCGGGGAACTGATGTTGCACTACGAGCATAAAGGGTGAATTAGCAGGATATACAACTCACATCAGGTCTGCCTATTACAAGTTGGTTGTCTTGACTAGCGTCACTTGTTACTGTGCATCGAAGCTTGGATCCAAATGTCTCCAAAGTATCCTGAAAAATACAACAAAACAATAAAATAAATTTACAATATATTGTAAGTGGAACATTATTCAATATATATTGTTTCCATATTTACTTTTTTGACTATTTTGCTCAAATAAAGAAGTGTTAATTTTATGCTGGAGGACGCCTGCAATGTTCATCTATAACACAAAGTGTTGCAATAAACCTGCAAACTAGGGATGATAACTGCACTTTGACAGTGCAGACAAAGCATCCTGAGATTACAGGAGATTCTGCAGACATACCAATATTCCTGTGGGGAGCTAGAACTCGGGACCTATAGACTTGTGTCGTATGTGGACATATCCAGCTGACGTAATTGACAACACTCACCCGCTGATCCTTGGCAGTGACGTTGATGACGGTGACAGCTATTTCCGTGACGACGAACAGTATGATGTCCCTTCCTGATGTCTTGAAGGACAGACCTGTGATGACTCGTTGGTTTTCAAAGACTGTACGAGCCTTGCTGTGTCTGCAAATATTAATATTAATAATAATAATGTGAACAATTTAAATCGTGCCAAATCCACGCTCGAAGGCATGCGCATGGCACTACATTAATACCCCAGTCAATGGATCAGTGTGCTCTCAATTCCTTCTCAACTCCCTGGGGAACATACAACCCAAGCTGCCATTCAAGGTGCTATAAGGTTATCATTCACATGTCCATCTCATGCTTCCGGGTACCCTTTCTTTGCTGGGTAAACAGAGACATTTTCGAACAAAGCCACTTGCCTAAGGTGACACCACAAGCTTTAAAATTCAGCCTATGATGCATGCAGTGTGGGGCAGGAACGAATCCTAGATACAATCAGGTTATTGGTCACCCATCAAGTATTAGTCGAGCTCGCTTCACTTTAACCTGAGCGGTCAACCGTGCAATGCATGTGACCATGTGCTCCCAGTTGCAAGCATTTAGAGTAAATTTGAGAGGATGAGAGTGAGTGAATTATTGTTTTACATCGCAGCGGGAATCTTTCACCCTTACATGATGATTGTCTTAGCAAAAGCAGCTCAATTATGACAAGAATGCCAATTGTGTGCATGATTCAGAAATCAATGGCTAACCGTTCTCTTGTGACGTCTCCCTTGTACACCACGACTGTACCATTCTCGAAGCCGACAGCCATATAGTTGAGGTTCTCATGGACACTCATACAAGACACCTGGCAATAGAACACAATTAACACTCACCCACTAGCCCGGGCCATATCTCCCAATCCTACAGGTATCCTTTAGCTTGTAGAAATTCATGTTTTCTGTATACATTTGATGATTTGTTATTTGAACCACAATTCTGACTGCTAAGTTTTAACCCTCTCACTGCTGGATTGATTATGCAAAAACACTGCTTATTAGGGCATCTCTGGTAGCAGGGAAAGGGTTAAAAGTAAGTTTCTATTGCTGTAATCGTGTAATTGGATCTCGTAGTGATGTAGGTGAACAATGAACGACATCTGGGCTGCCTTCAGGACACAATACAATTTGTTACATTACCTCGATTACACTACGCTACTTTTCTACAAGGTAGTGGCTGGCTGAACATGTGCATGCATGCAGTCCATTCCCTTCATGCTTTGGGTTTTCCTACAAAACACTACGGGCTATAAAACCAATGTAAAAAGTAGTACTACATAGTACTACCAAGTGTTGGCTGAACGACTACTGTAGCGCTATGTAGTACTTGGTAGAGAATTGTATTGTGTCCTGAATGCATCCCTGACCCTTCAGACTTCGAAATTATCTTTGAAGTATGGTATGGTTTTGATGATACAATTTACAACAAATGACCAGTCAGTACTCACAGGGGTGGGTTTGTTTCCTGGAATGGCTCGTGTTATCCGAGTACACACAGGTGTGCCTCTTTCCATCTACACAGACAAATAAAACAAACATCTACAGACAAATAAAACAAACATCTACACAGACAAATAAAACAAACATGGCTTAGAGCTGCTGTCAATCATGTTGTGGCTTGTTAGTTCATTAGATTGAGCTAACCTGCAACACCTGGGCCCGAGATTACGAAACTTTTCTGAGTACGATTTCATACTCAACTCAGAATTTTGTTCATAAAACATCATGTGACGT
>JAUTBV010157370.1:0-10257 GCA_032361325.1 Lepetodrilus fucensis | reverse complement strand
AGACGAAATCATTATATAGTGTAAGATATCAAATATGCAATTATATTTTAATTAATTGTGCTTTTTCGCTAACTTACATAGCATTTGACCTTGGACTGAGATTTAGAGGAACCTTCCGCCAACATCAGGATGGAAAATACCCCTGCCAGCATCACCTGAAATAAACATCAGAGTATATTCTACGCATGCAATATGGCATTAGGAAAATAGCATTTATTTCAATGCCATATTTGTCATTTCTATTCGTATCAGACAGAAACAAAATACATCTAATGGCATAAAAACTAAGACTTTTGCCCATTGAAGTATTATGCGCATACAATATGATATTGCAAACATATCTTAATGCCATATTTGTTACGTTCATATTAGAAAAACAAAAGGCATTGTTATGGGATAAAACAATAAGACAATGGTATGATTTAAAAAACAACACAAAAAAATAAAAAATAAAAATAAAAACAACAAAAAAACACAATGAATGTTTTTGTCAAGGCATAAGCTTATATAGGCTTATCGCTCCACAATATGCATTTATATCATAAGCTTTTCCTACCCCAATCCCGGTGAATATTCCAAATCCTGATTTGAAAGGGGTGACAGGAGACTTCATTGATAGGATGACAGTAGGAATGCCAAACGCCACAGACATGACACCGAAGACTATCTTCAGCATGGCAAGATGATGCAAACCAGTAACTCTAGACTCCAGACCAGAGAACCGCCCATCTGCCAAAGAAACATATAAATAATTATACGTTGGAGTGAATTCACGAAATTACTGGAAGAACCCTTCCGTCTTCAAACTTGTTGAATTACTTAGTGTTCAAAATGATGAGTAGATCTATGCAATTTAAGTAAATATATTTTTTAAGTTAATCAATTAAGAAACGACTTGTTGAGAAGTAATATATTTTCTATTATAATGTCTTCTCTCTTAACTTTAAAGTTTCAAATCAAACCGTATGTTTTTGTACAATTTAACCAATAGAGCGCAATTATCTATTAGGAGATACGATGGCTTCGTGAAAAGGCGACAGGACCTGCGTTTCAAACAAAAATAAATTGAAATAGTTTACAAAGATAATACCGGTATGCATTGGCAGTGCATTGCATTAAATCGATACAAGTTATTTTTTGACAATCCAGCTAACTGCAAGCATGGTATTCAGCATCCCCTCACACCAGGGATACTTTATTACGCTCAGGACTCATAGTACCACAGTGAAGTGTGAACGTAATTAAAGGTACCCCTGGGGTGCGAGGATGGGTATTCAGCAATTATATACATGTACATTATACATTGAATATTTATGTAAGTATATGTGTGTGTGTGTGTGGGTGTGTGTGTGTGTGTGTGTGTGTGTGTGTGTGTGTGTGTGTGTGTGTGTGTGTGTGTGTGTGTGTGTGTGTGTGTGTTCGCGCGCGTGTACATGTTTGTGTGTGTATGTATATGTCTGTTTTGAGTATTTGTAATTATTGAAGTGCAAGAATTGCATAAAAGAACAACGCCGGCGTTACTGTTTGAGCAGCTGTTGAGTTTTCTCGTTCAGATCTATACTGGTCTTATAAGCATAGAGACACACCCCAGCAAGCATAGGCCTACGTGAGGATATCATATTTTGTTTCTCGCAGTATAGACCCTATTCCGTACAGTAAAATGCATTTACATTATTTACATTGACGTCATGATATCGATACAGTTGAAACTCGTTGACTCAACTATAAATAGAATGCATTAGTTTATCCTGCCCTACTGTACATGTAGAGTTAGCCAGTATGTGTTGTCATTACCACAGTAATAGTTGTAATCAAGTATATAATAGTATATGTCCAATGCTACAATGCGTGCGTCAATAGTGTGTTCCTCTCCTGACCGTAGTAGGCCCTATGAGCGTATTAGGACCTGCCTTCCCTGACAACTATAAGGAAACCTGCTATGTAGGCTATGTACGTTTATGAATGTGCAGTATCCGCGTCGATTCGGTTTTCGATCATGGCGGATTTATTTTCAAGCAATCACTTCAGCTATGATTCCGGGAATAAATCAGTTGTATGTGAATACTCCACAAAATATGATGTCCTACAGATTTGTATCAGATACTATACACACTACGGTTTGCGAATATAGTTTTCTTGTAGGCCTATTTGTGTAAATAAATAGGCCTATTTGTGTTATGTGTTTACTTACTTGACGGGGTTCCTATATTCGCTTCCATTGCTGAGATTTCAGGTAGTTATGTCGTGCTCTCTTACATTAGGCCCTACTTCTGTATTGTTTACATAGGAATCTATCAAGGTCAAGATAGAATGGTTCGTCGCCCAACGAGGTCACAACAAGCCGAACATGAGAATATGATACCTCTTTCAAGAACGACGAGTAAATGAAGCCCACGTAAAATATACAACTATTTATGTTGCATTTTCTCAACAGTCTGCAATGCCTGTCTTTCTCATTTATATTAAACAATTTCGGTTTTCTCGGTTATAGATATTTTCCTATTCTTTCATCAGCGTTTTGGGTAGTCTCCCACAGCCGCAATGTATGTTGAATTAAACTACGTATTGCAACTTTACTGGCAGTTTGTTCCATTTTGTAGATCTATGCATATTGGTTTTGTAAATACATCTCAAAATCCTAACAAATCATGTGCAGAAAAATCTGAAATAACCATTTGTTTATGCTATGACATAGAGTAAAGTTCGAGGACTTCGGACAGTACCCGGACCGGACACTTACGTTAACCTTAAGAGGTTAACCTTAAGAGGCCTTGTTTTGAATCTAAATATTAACTCGCATAATATAACAAGCTGTTAACTGATAACATGACCGAAGTCCCAGGACACCATGACCGAAGTCCCAGGACAACATGACCGAAGTCCCAGGACAACATGACCGAAGTCCCAGGACAACATGACCCGAAGTCCCAGGACAACATGACCGAAGTCCCAGGACAACATGACCGAAGTCCCAGGACAACATGACCGAAGTCCCAGGACAACATGACCGAAGTCCCGGGACAACATGACCGAAGTCCCGGGACAACATGACCGAAGTCCCAGGACAACATGACCCGAAGTCCCAGGACAACATGACCCGAAGTCCCAGGACAACATGACCCGAAGTAACAGGACAACATGACCGAAGTCACAGGAACAGTGACTGAAGTCCCAGGACCCGACACCTAGTTGGATTTATAATTGTTTCAAAGTAATGTACAACTTTTATAAAAAACAATGAGTTTTATTTACAAAAAAATGGTGTCGCCTCAATAACCAATCGTTATTTGTTATTGATAACCAATGGTTATTTGTCATTGATAGGTTGACACATGTCTTATATGAACAATAAACGGGACCATCACTGAAAAGTGTCCAAAGTCCCAGGATTTTACTCTAGTCTACACCATCGTCAAAACACGGCCATTATAAAAATTATAACTAATTAGCCGCGTCACAATATTTTAGGGATGTCAAGTAGACAAAATGATCATTATTTCGATGATGAGTCGAAACCTTAGCTGTGAATATTCGAAGATTTGAAGATTGTAACATTACATGTTTTGCCACTATGTAACGTGGATGATATGGAGTGTATTTATAATACTTCATGTAATATTTAACCTTCAAATTAGTTTATACCCCTCTTCCGGTCTCGTTGCCATGGTTTCTTGTACTTGTATATTCGGATACACCTACACTTTCTCAGATAAAGTGTACTAATTTCGGAGAAAGTGTATGAATATCGGAGAAAGTAATTTCGGAGAAAATGTACGAATATCGGAGAAAGTAATTTCGGAGAAAATGTACGAATATCGGAAATAGACGTATCAAGAAAGTCACGTGGCTATGGTGTCATGTACACATGCTACAACAAATCCACGTGCAGCACGAAATAATTGTTCATCCAAAAGCATAAATAGTTGGTGAGGGTCCCCATGGGTGGTCTGGCGGGTCGGTGATGTAACTCTTACATATTCAAATTCTGTATTGTTTTCTTTAGTCACGTGGTAAGCATACATAATTTCTACTGGCTATGCAATCTGGCGTTGGTCCAATCGGAACACTCCCACGTCATTTCTGTTTTGCTCTAACACCCAGTTCCAAGGGTGAGCTGAGTTTCACACTGGTCATATTGCATACATTCTACATCCACTAATAGCAAAGCCTATTTTAATAACCAAACACTGACTATTTCCAGATCACCAGGCTGGAGATGACGTCTGCCAGGCAAGGTCATCAATAGTGTCGCCTGGATGCCAACAAACAGCTAGGAAGAGAACAGCGAACACAAGTGCTTGATGACGTCATAGAAAGTGGCAAACTCTGGCACGTCATTGGACGTATTTAGATACTTCTTTACCAAGTCATTAGGACGGGTACGAGTATAGTCGAGGAGATGATCTAAAGACAGAAATATCCCTAAAGCACCCAAATAGCTCCTTGGTGCCATGTTGAATACAAAATACCCTAAATAGAAATATGTGCCCGGAACTGTAGTTTCTAGTAGATATTTTAAGATCGCCTTCAGGCTACATTTTCGATCTAAAATTATTTTTGAAGGATTTTCTTTTAAGTAACCTCCCGATCGTCAAATGCTAAAATCGTAATATAGTATGTCATGGTCAGTCAATTTTTATTATATCATAATCCTAATAACTCACGCACGATGTAATGCATGCATGATTACTTTATTAACAGATTAAAATGGTTTTATGTCCACTTTATCGACGGAATGTCATTGCTATGTCGCTTCACTCTCATGATTATACTTTTCATTTATGCATTATATGTTGTGTGTTTTCCTAGTTAGATTTACCAATTATCGTAAAAGACAACTGTTTTTATTTTAGGTACCTAGAATTATAATGTTATATTTACCGTAGATTTTTCATTTAAAGTTACATAAAATGTCCATACATCACCCAAGTGGTAGACCTAAGTTAACACATGCAGCGAATGGTCTATGCATAACACCTTTGGGTCAGAATACACTCTTCTGAACAAATGACGGAGTCGGCATAACTCGCTTTGAGACAATAAATCAATGCAGTAATATGTGTCAATACTGGCGAGCACAGGCATATGACTGTGTTCTGTCTAATGGTGGAACATACCATCATGTTCGCTAACGCTACGGGACGCATTGTAGCGCTAGTCAGCACCAATGGGATTCGATACGGATCTCATTTACAGGCGTGCCCACAGCATATATTGGCAACATGACACGGAGGGTCGCAACTGACCATAACGCCGTCAACATACGTAGCGCCCTCTGTCGGGATTTGAAGCGTTTAATGTCGACAGTGACGTCAGTATAAATTTAGGCTACGTCACTAGACTGTTCTCAAAACCTCGGTAAGCGTAACGAGGTCATCCTTCTGATGCGAAATGTCGGATCCAATATTGTTGTTGTCACCCAACGAGCACCGGTAGATTTTTCATGACAGTTTGGGATCACTCACTATTACAGACATTGCTTGAAGACATTGCTTGAAGACATTGCCTGAGACGATACGGTTGCAACTTTTAAACAATCAATGTCGTTGAATATGCAGGCATGTGTACAACTATCATTGAGCTGTAGGCCTATTCAGGCTACGTAGCGATAAATGTGCTTCCAAAATAGAACATAACCAATATGTATGTCACATTAATCACACGGATGTAGGTGATAATTCATTATAATATAGAAATTTGTCTTAATAGTTTGCGATGCGTTAATTTACTTTGAAAGTGAAGGCACCTGTCATTTCATCAAATGTTCAATTACTTATTCTACTTACTCAAAACCGGAATGATTTAGACCGGAATTAATTTAGGTCTGTAATATGACATTAGTCTAGGTTGTATGAGGAAATAATGTTATTTTATGATCAAGAATTACAAATTTAAAACTTCAAATGGGTAATATATAAGAGCGTATGCATCCCTCTATTAAATCTGACAATAACATATGGCAAGTCGATGAAATAGCATTCTGAGATTAATTTACAACAACTATGTATTTAATACTGGAAAAACTAGTTAACTGTAATAATCATACTATGCTAATGTTTTGTGCTCGGAGTAAATAAGATAACATCTAATACTACAGACCCAACACACGATATCGACTCAGCTAATCCATGTTCGCCCATTTTCGTGGACGATCGGAAGGTAAACCGTGCCGGTTTGTGGCAGTTGTTGTTAATATGCCATAATTATAAAGTATCCTGTCCGCGGGGGTATCCTCATTAAGACGCTGGTACCCAGGGGCTGTTGTTTTCGGCCAAGAATATGGCACGAAGATCGGTTAGGGTCGTCGATCTTTTTGCTACCAGGGCAGCTTGAGTGACAGAAAGGCGAAATGCCACGAAAATAGAAGGCATACAGTATATAGTCGATATGTCTAACAGCGTATTATGGTAGCACCAGACCATGACGGCAAATACAAGTAGAGCAGATGGTACTGCTAATTTTAATACATCAATGACAATATTATACTATATAGTAGTATGAATGTTAATATGAACAGACAATGTGTCACATCACACTAGTGACTATCCTTGGGCTATATCAAGGCTACATGTCCTTGGTTTTGAACACCGCCTAGGCTACTACACGGTAGAAATTGCATGTTCATGATAGTTGATAATTTGCATAAGAGCCACTCATCTTGAGGTGAATTATAGTTATCCTCGCGTGCTATCCTGGATAATTAGAGATTTCTGGAGTTGACGTATCGGTTTGTGTGCTTGACGTATAGTTACCAGCCAGCAGATTTGTGGAATGTACGGTAAACCTATTATCACTTCCGTGTTCACATTCAATGAAATACCAACCAATCATTTGCAAGAATCATAGTATTAAGTTAACCATTTTTTAATTCATAGACGTAGCTTGAATTATTAACCCCTTTTTAAAAGAATACTCATTTTATATAAAAGAAAAATGCACATATATTTTGCGCAATAATCAAAGAATTCTGAATATCACTGAGCCATTGAATACGTCCGTTGAAGTATTAGACCTTTAAAGAAATCATATTTATTTCTGGAAAATATACGTAAATATATCAGTACAAACAGTTCAGATGTTTGAGTATCACCACCACATCAAGGAAGTCTTTGCACATGAGATTCTTTGAGACGAAAATAGTCGGAGGGACGGCGACACATTTTAATGGAAAGTATCATATGGTCTCGATAGACCGCTGGGAGAGGACCTGGGTGACAAGACAGCATCTGTAATTTAACTCGGAGTGTTGACTGCCATGGTGAGTGTGAGACGCTCATTGATCAGACTGCCACCTGGGAATCTGGTCCAGAAGACGACACCAATGAAGAAACACCAGTTCAAAGGATAACATCCCGAATATTATAGTATTTTGGGTACTGCATGGCAAGAGACGCGATTGAAACTGTGTCTTCGGGAAGACGTCTGTGTGTCTTGGTCTATACTTAGCTAGACCAGACGTATAATTATTGTTCTTTGAACAACAGAACGCTGGATCAAACATTGGCTAAGGAAAGGGTGATGTCTTAGAAATAACGCCCACTAGTTGAAGTCTGGGATTTGTCATCAAGGATCTTGGAATTTTGGTGATATTTTACTTTCTGTCGACAAAACACCTAACGTTCTACGTGTATCTCTTGGCGTATACATCTCTAGTACATACCTACAGACCTGTACACTGCAGTTAGATCTGCATCAAGAGCTCATATCTACAAACTTTGACATGTTCCTAAACGGAAAATCCTATTAAAAGAAGACTAACAATGTATCGATCTATAAATATGCCGCAATTGTTTTACGAAGATCCATCGACAATTTGTTCTCGTTAGTCCATCATGGGAGCTATCTAAGATCCACTGGTTACAAGTCGTGGGATAATTCCATAAAGCTCGGATGTTCATATTGCAACTCTTTCCCCCACGACGAATACCGCGACGACCGCGACGACCGCGACGACCGCGACGACGGGAAGAGAGTTATAGAGTCATAGATAGAGGGCTTGTTCATAATGAGAAATTGGAGTTCGGCAAGGAGATCTGTTCCAGGTAAGTTACACACATCATTGTTTTTATATTAGCGTTTGGTAGCGACTACATGTTCCGATAACCAATCAATCTAAAGGTCTTTGCACACCAGAGGGCCTATTCTCGAAACGTTCTTACGATCGTACGATAATCTTAACGAGTCTTATAGTATGGGTACGAACTGTTCTCAGGCTAAGAAGTTCGTAAGAACGTTTCGAGAATAGCCCCATAGAGGCTTATTTCGCGGCGACAAACTGGACGGTTTACCTTCTGAGATAGAATCTTGTCATTTAGCTATATTCTTGCACACAAAAAGCGAAATTCGCAAAGACAAATTTCGATAGAATCTGTTGTTGCCGCTGATTGTCGCGGCGATAAGAGTCCAGTTAGAGTCCAACTCCGTCGGACAGTCGCCAACATTGGGAGGTCAAACTTGTTTATGGTCAATGATTGAGATAACTGATGGTGTTTTCCGGGCGAATTCCTCCAGGGATGGGATCCGCCTTGGTCGATTAATTGCACTGGGGAGACAATGAGTTTTGTATTTAATTAACAGGGATGACGATGTCCCATCTATCTGCATTGACCTTAGAGTGGGTAACGGTTAGTGGTTGGCAGAGCTAAATATCCACTGTTGGACAAATTTACATATGTCTGTTGCATTGAACAATTTCTTTTATTTTTTATTATTTTTATTTTTATGAAATATCTAGTCTATATTATTATATCTAACAAATATTCTGTGACATTTATCAGTTAGCATTATCATTTGGGAATGTAATCAAGTAAGTTTGTTCTTTTGATGTAAACCATTGGTGGTAAACAAACAATCTTAGTACTGTTTAATATCATAAAGAAACAAAGTAGGATGAAAGAGAGAGAACAGCCAGAGAACGAGAGAGAACGAGAGAGAGAGAGAGAGAGAGAGAGAGGGGGGAGAGGGGGGAGATAGAAAGCGGGAATGGGAGAGACGAGAGGATGAGAGAGAGAGAGGTCAAATGCACAGGGAGAGATACAAACTCAGAGCCACCATATGTAAGATCACGTTACGAGGGAGCCATCACGGCTGACACATACGAGACAAAGAACGACCCTCTCTGCACGGAGTAGGACTACCTAGAGACTGGGCAGCTGGTGGGTGTCCTACAGACACTCCATAATCACAGCTGTGGTCCACGCATCATCTGCTACGCACTGAGATACTTCCCCGGTAGGTAGGCAGAAAGGCACTGATGTGGCCGACTCTCTCGAAACTTCTACCTCAGAGAGAATGAGACTGAGAATGAGGGAGTGAGAGAGAGAGAGCGAGAGCGAGAGAGATATAGTGTGTGTGTGTGTGTGTACGTGTGTGTGTACGCGTGTGTGTGTGTGTGTGTGTGTGCGTGTGTGTGTGTGGCGCGTGTGTTCGTATGTATATACCAATGACGACTGTATTTACAGATAACGTATCCCTGTCTCTATTCACCCTCTCTCTCTCTCCATCTCTCTCTCTTTCTCTCTCCATCTCTCTCTCTCTCTCTCTCTGCCTTGCTATTTATGCCGATCTCTATCGATATCTCACCCTCAATGATTCTATATATTTTTCGTTATCTAATCCTCTTCCTATCGATATATATCCATACCTCTACATCAATATACTACATTATGTCCCTCTCGATATCCTACTCTATATTTATATCTAGATATATCTATAGACATATTGCTCGATGTCTCCGTCGATATACCCATCGATTTCTCCAACGATGTCCTACTTTATTTATATATCGATATATTTTGATATACTACTAGTAGTCTATTCACAAATAGTAAATAGTGGGGTTTTGGTTATTGTCGTCCATGTTGTGACGCTTCTGGTAGCCGCTTGTGAACTACTAAATTGTTATTACCATCTTGATTTTTAACACTGCACATTAAGTAGGCCCTACACTATCTTTTGAGGATGAATGTTGAATTGTTACTGAACTCAATTTCAAATATTACAGATGTACATTATCAACAACAGAGTTAGGCCGTGGGCCAGATATGTCCATCGTGCACAATTTAACAAAACCAACTTTTTTGGAAACCTTAGGGTGTCCTAAGAACGAATTCACTTGTTAACAGAAAAAAAATAGGGACGAAATACCTATTTGGTACCCTAATTGAGGGGTACCCTAAAATTTCGATTTCACGCTCTGATGCCGAGCACTATTGCATGAAGAACATATATTTACTCACTACAGGTCATACACACACT
>JAUTBV010157359.1:0-10258 GCA_032361325.1 Lepetodrilus fucensis | reverse complement strand
TGCTACTACTACTACTGCTACTACTACTACTATTACTGCTACTACTACTACTGCTACTACTACTACTACTACTGCTACTGCTACTACTACTACTACTACTACTATTATTGCTACTGCGACTACTACTACTACTACTACTACTACTACTATTATTGCTACTGTTACTATTACTAATACTGCTACTACTACGAATGCTTCGTCGCAAATGGGTGAAAAATTCCCGCAGCGACGTTATACTCCATATTCACTCACTCACTACGAATGCTACTACTGCTACGAATGCTACTACTACTACTGTTATTATTATTATTATTACTACTACTATTAATTACGACCAATATAATAATAATAATTAGTAATAGTAGTATTATTAAATAATAATAATAATAATAATAATAAAAAATAATAATAATCATTAGTAATAACGGTGTCTCTTCTCAATGGATCAGTATTTTATATATGCACTCACGTGGCTATCTCAACTCCCTGGGTAAGATACAAGAACAAGCCACACATTAGAGTGTTTATAGCGTATCGTTCACACCTTTGAATGCTGGATTCACAGTCCAGATAGAAATCGGTCCTTTCCCTCCAAACTGACCGAATGCCACCTCCAGACCAAAGATAGGAATTCCAAGCACGACCAGGAATATTACATAAGGAATCAGGAAGGCGCCTGGAAGATAAAATGAAAGTCTAGAAAATGTGTTTCGTATATAACAGAGAGACGGACATATATTTTATTTTCGTCTCACCCATGCATGCACACATTATGCACATAAAATATACACATCTTGTAAAAATGTATCATGGACATTGTTATGTATTGGATCGAAATATATCGAATAGGAACGATTTAATTGAAACAATTTTACTTACACCGTATGTACGGCTATGTCTTTGCTTTGTGAAGTCAAAAGACGATGCATGTACCATCGTATTAGTACAAACTTTACATAAAATAATAATGTATTTATATTTAACATACTTAATCAAAATACTAAGCCTTTAATCAGATATTTTTAACTGTGTAATATAAAATTATATTTATATGTTTACAGAGTGAATTGCTCTTTCAATACTGGTCAGCACAAACTACAATCTCCAAAATGAAACTGTCGAGTCACCTTTATTATCAAAATGATGTCCCTATTTTAGTACATGTACCACCTTCAATCTAGCAAATGGAATCTGTCATGTCCAAGTCACCCGTATAGTAAATAGTGTATCCTCTCCTCACCTAGCCCAGCAACAACTATGTTATCATCTATTCAGGTCAACTAGGTAAACTTGAACTTGCTGATGACCCTAGTGTTCTGATAACGTCAGTCGCATAGGTGTGCACAAGTATGAATGGTACTCGCTGTATACTATCTTGCCTAGCTCACGTGACCTAACTCGTACTAATGTGGTAATTAAGCGAAGCTCGGAATTGTACCGTTCCCTAGGGGAGATGAGTTTATACATACTATTCCGAGTTATAATTAAAGGACAACTGCGATGTGGACGTTTGCTTTGCACTTTTGTCTATGAACTGGGTCTGAACTACTCAGTCAACGGTCTTATCAGTTCACTTTGATACAAATGGTAACCTTCCTGTTTGGTAAATAGATTGATGGATTGCTTTATTGTGTACACCGTGGAACACACATGTGCTATTCGCGTACATACAGACTTGAATACTTCAACACTTGGACTTGCAGAGAATATTGCGCGTCACTAAGGCATAGCTATATGTTTAGTCTGGATTGTAGTACACATTAAAATGTCATATAGAAATGCATTAGGGAAAAGAGAAACTGCCGAAAGACAATGTTCTTCCAATGCGTCTGCAAGTGCATAAAGGGTATCTAGAGGCTGTAGAAGTTTGGAAATTCATCGTTCATGTTGATAAAGCTAAATTATATTTCCAAAAACCTTAATTAATGTTGATGAGTGTATTATAATAAGATTGTTACATGCATTTTGAAGTCGATATTCAGTTTTCTGGATAGTTGCGCTATATAAATGTGTATACTAAACAAACAAACAAAGATAACAAATAATACTAATAATAATATGAATACTTGAAAACATGAAGCATCCTCGAAAACCCAAGCCGTTATGACTACACTAACCTCCGTCAAATATTTAGTGTAATCATAATGGCTTCGGTTTTCGAGGATAGCATGTACATTGAAATGAGATAATAGAAACAAAACCATAATGTTTGCTTCATGCCAAACAACATTCAGTAGGCCTACGTACCTCCGCCGTTTTTGTAGCACAGGTAAGGAAATCTCCAGACGTTACCGAGCCCGACGGCGAAACCAACCAAGGTCAAAATAAACTCTAGCTGCCGTCCCCAGGTACCTCTGTGGATTTCCGCCTGAAACACAGACACGCTGCAATGAACAGAGGTAAATATAGTATGTAAATATATATAGCATTATAATTATAATGACAATGATCGGCATTGAAACATGATATATGCTGCCAATAACGTTGCAATGAGCATTAATGACCAGTATGTAATTACAGTGTACTAGTATATATATATATATATATATATATATATATATATATATATACCAATCGATATATATACCAATCGATTCATTAGGCTTACAGTTGAATTAGACCATACAGAGCTAGAATTTAGCTAGAATAGACACTTTAAATAAACTTGTTTATTTTGTTATTGAAATGATTTGAAGTAACTATACGCGTGTGTAAAATCACGAGATAAAATACCGGTATAGCATTGTTTTAGTATTAAAGATCTAGATAATCTAAACATCTATGATTTATTTTTATTAATAATATATATTTCTGCATTGCATCATCCTCCAAAACACAGGCCATTATGACTACACTACGGAGGTTAGTGTAGTCATAATGGCCTGGGTTATTCCAGGATGGTATTGCATATGATTCATGTCTTATGGTGGAAACTGATTTGGCAGATATATCTTCAAATGGATTCTATGATAACGCAATGTCGAGAAGAACAATAGCTGTATTATACCGTATTAGTATGCATGTATGTTCCATTCATTTCATACCAAGAGAATAGAAATACCGGAAATGCTTTGAGTTGATTATCTAATATTTGTTTAATAATATATTATTGTTACTTCCTTGTTTGTGCTATTGACAAAAAGATACTGAATGAACTCTGATATAGTTCAGCTGATAAAGTAGCAACAAGTCGTAGTCCGTTTGATCATCTGTCTCGGATGATTAACACTATCAGAGATAGCGCCGGCGTTAGGGTTGGCGTTTGGTGGAAACTTGTCTGGGAGAAGGTGGAGGGAGGGTCGTTTGTAGAATAGTTTATTGTTTGCACAGTGTTATCAACGAGTACGGGACATAAACATGTGTGATGTGTGACCAGCGTGTTGGAAACAAATAATGGTGACATGTTATGGACGTCATTATCTAAATGTATGCATGTTTACCGGGTACTGTTGTACCAGACATATTGGAGGCAGGCCCATGTATACATATTTTAAGCGGGTTTATTATTTTTATTAGAAAATACGCATGTGATACAAAGCGGTAATTAAGGTGACGCATGAACACATTACCAGTTTTCATTCACGTTTCATGCTAGTTATTTTCAAAGAGTTTTCGTAGATTTGTTTTCGAATTTTAAGAATATATTTTTAATTGCCTCTAAAATTCGAAAGAAAATGCCACGCAACATCTTGACAAGGACTAGTTGCATGAATCCTTCAATATCTATCGTCACATATGGGTGAAATATGTCAGCTGTGATGTAAAGCAATAATTCACTCTCATGCTCACCCTTTAATAACTTCAAGGTCCCGTCCCTATTATTGTCAAATTGATCGTACTGTTTTATAAATCATTGATGCACTCACACGTGATATTAGAAATATATATTGAAAGACTCCACATTTATAGCACAAAGCAAGAATCAATCATATTCAATTAAATATTTTGGATAAACCGCCACAACGTGGAGCACATGTCATTACATAAAAACGATACGATTTGACGTACATGTTCATTCATAAGTTGACCTCTGTTTTGTTTGTCTTGAATTATAAAAATAAAAATAAAAGATAACTTACTGCATCTGTCCCCATATCGACGTTAGCTTCACCTTATCCAATTACAACTGCTATGTGGACCAGTGTCTTCACGGGGTGGTTGTAATCTGGCTAAGTTATTCAGCCGGGTTTAACTTAATACATGTAAATGCATACCATCGTATCTTAGTGTACTAGGAAATATAGGCAAGAAGTTAATCATATTGGAGATAGTGACCTCAAATTAAACCTGTTTCATTTATCTAACCCGGATCTACCTAATCGTGACAAATCATAAATAAAGAAAAGGAAATAAAAGGAAACATTTATTACGAACTTTAACCCTTTGTTTCTACTACTGTTGCTGCTGCTGCTGCTTATCAGATGATGATGATGAATATGATGATGTTTCTACTGCTATTGCTGCTGCTGTTTCTACTGCTGCTGCTGCTGCTTATGATGATGTTGCTACTACTGATGTCGTTGTTGACATTATGCCACTGCTAATATTAGTTTTACAATGATGCTGGTATGCTTTTCAAATTCAGATGCGTTGTTCGCTTTTCAGTTTGTTTACTGATTACTGACCTATGGAACTAAACCCTAACCCTAACCCTAACCCTAACCCTAAACCCTAAACCCTAAACCCTACCTACACCTAACCATACCCCATATACACGTAAAACTGCCAAGAGACCAAAGAGTTGCATGCCATAACAAAATATTCTTCCGACCTTCATTCAGGATCACATGGCATGTTCCAAAGTCAAAGACGTAGCTAACCAGACATCACGTGACTAGTCGTATAACCCGTAGCAAGAAAATGTATAACTCAAACGTGGATCACGCTTCATTATCTAGCTACAGCAATAACAAAGATAGGCATAATTTTTAAATGTATAGTATGTAATGAGACATATTCTTTGAACCAAACTGGGTTTATCTTTGAGATTGCATGTAGGTACATGATCCTGACACTCTAGACACTAAGAGAGAGAGAGAGAGAGAGCTCCTATATCAATGTCAGAGACACAGTGTGTAGTTCAATATACTATGAGGCCCACACCTACTGTGTAGTACTATTGACTTGGTATATGTACGTGGGTACATTAGTATTCCAACATGAAGACAGAATTATCTAGTCAGGTAAGATAAACTGCTTAGATAAATATCCCCGAGATGCCGAAACAGTTAATAATGAATACTGCACACAAATTCACAATGTCAGATTATTTTTATAGTTTCTTCTTTTCTTTTTCTTTACTTGTTTAAAAACAAATATTTACTTGACATATGTTGATTCGTGAACAACCAACTTATACAATGGTTATCTGAACACTTCTCCTAGTTACACATATATATAACACTACAACATTGATGGACATGAGACAGTGAATACTATATAGACTAATAGAATTGCAATAATATCAGAGGTGATGAATTATATTGAAAAAGGTTTCCTAGTCGTGCAGAATGGTTTTCTTTTTAGTATACACTTGGGATAAATCGTGTATAAAAGGATTTCAATCGGAATGGCATAGTGTAAAATAGTTCTATTTAGCAATGTTGTCAAACTTAAGAATACATTCACGATTCGCATTGCCCAGGATTATGTCCAAAATATTTATCTTGCTAACGAGTTTGCCAATCTCGGATTCTATTCACCTGTTAAACTGTTAAACATTATGAAAAAGTTCACACACGTGAATACTGCAGTAATTGGGAAATTTAATGTGTCCATCCATAGTTGCTGTTCGCGCATGCGCATCAATTACTATGCAGTTCCTCCAGCAAATAGTATCCACTAATTTATAAAAGCCAAATGTACTTTTGTACGTGTAGTGTTTACAATAAATTGAGTTTAAACCATGCTGTAATTTCAATCAGTGATTTAATGTCTGTATGTCCTTTAATAAATGTTAACACATTTGGTAATCGGATGACATTACTTGTAACTCATCAATACCTTATTTTTCTTTCCATAATCTTACTCAGGAGTCTATCCAAAACTATATTAAATACATATTTCATAATCTAATATATTCACAAATTAGCATTTTTGTTAAAAGCAATTGCAAATATAGTTGTTGAGATGACAGAGAGAAATGCAAGGTATGCGTCATCGTTTGTTGTAATATATGAAAGGACGTCGAGTATGCCTCTTCCACTGATAAGAATGAAATATAGTCATCCAACGAGTGTTTGGTATCGGCCTTGCACTATCATCAAGAAAGGTGTGTCACATTGACATACTTTACTATAGTAGTAACAGAAGGTTGACGTCATGGTATGTCTCCCTATGCTCTTGTATCAGGGTACAAGAGCACTTACGTTAGGCTACACCTTTCTGACGCGATATTTATAGGATGCGCTGTTGTGTCTGTAGAGTAGCAATGCAGATACCATCCTTGCAATTGATCTGTCAATACAAGTCGGTGCTCGCAGGTTTATTGCAACATTCAGCGTTAAACTGATGTTGCGGGTTTCCTCCTTCCCTACACTGACGAGTCGTGATGAAAGTGAAAGAATCTTGAAAGCGGCTATAACCCTAAAGAAAATCATAAACAACAAAAACGTACAAGTACAACTGTTTTAGAAATAAACGCAATTGGGGGAGTCGATGTGCTTGGCACAATGTCAATAAACACTCATCGAGCTCTTGCGTTTTTGTTTTCTATCTTGAAAAGTACTTCTCAAGATATGCCATAACTACGTCAAGTGGCTTTAAATTAGTACCTGTATTGGTCTATCCAAGTATACCACTCGACGTAGCAGACACATCTAGCTGTCTGTCCTCTTGGTTTCATAGAACTATCAATTCAAAAGTTAAATGTTACATGATATGTATATGCATTATGTCTCTAAGTTTATAAATAATATATTTATATTTATACTAAAGTGAAAGTTTCCGGCTGAGACGTAAAACAATAATTCATTTAGTCGTTCATCGTAAATAGTGTCGTTATTGTGCATGCTAAATGTATTTTTATTAATGTTTTAAGTAGATATTTTGTAATAATAGTATTTTACTTGCTTTGCTATATTCAGCCGGGGCCAGCACGAGAACAATGGGGCACACAGATCGAATTCATCCTGACGCTCGTTGGGTATGCCGTGGGACTTGGAAATGTTTGGAGGTTCCCGTACTTGTGTTATAAAAATGGTGGAGGTATTACATACCAGTATATGCATGATATGTACACTATGTCATTCAGTGCTGAATATAATATATATAATAAAAGTCCTCATACATGTACAGTAAGCCTATTTTGAATGTATATTCTATAGATGGTCTTGTAATTGTATTAACACATATTCATAAATGAATGGAAAGTATATACAGTAGAAGTCAATGTTTTACTCGTCGTAATTGTATCATCACATTTGTTAATAGGTGCATTCCTCATACCATATGTGATATGTCTGGTATTCCTTGGGATCCCAGTGTTTGCCTTGGAGGTTGCCCTGGGGCAATATGGCGGCAAAGGACCCATAAGCATCTGGTACATCAACACAACACTGAAAGGTATGCACTCCTATCACATTGTTGTTTACTGATACTATAGTAGTAATATAATCTACAGTCTGTCCACCATGTATTTAAAGCTAGTTCTAAATTAAATCTAGTTTAATCATCGGGACTACGTCAATTCTTTAATTCACGGATAGTGTTTATCCACGATCATGTTCATGTCCGTCGACTACCATCCTCTGAAACTACTTTCAGTGCCTACATCCGTCAGAGCAGCCAATAGAAATGCGTTTCACATGATGAGTTACCAATAACCACAGTCTGTTCCTCGCATTCATAGGTATCGGGTACGCAGGTGTGTTGGCATCGTCCATCGTCTCCATCTACTACAACGTGGTGATAGCTTGGAGTCTGTACTATCTGTTCGCTTCCATGGCGGCGGAAGTGCCTTGGTCTAAGTGCTCCAGCTGCGCATGCGTGGGGTATAAAAGCAATAGTACGGCGCCGCTCGGATACGACAATGACACGGGCATGAATTGCAGTATGTTGTCAATGATACTTTTTAAAGATGCAATTTTAAAATAAAATGTTAATGGTTATGAAGAATCGATAGATTTCAAAAATTGCTTCGTATAATAACTCCAAATGTTAATAAACGGAATGAATGTTAGAAGTATGAAAAATCACTTGATAATCTGTGTACATACTGCAGTATGCCTGTAAATGCCTCCGGGCCCCGAGGCTGCGAAACTTTTATGAGTACGATTTCATGTATTGTTGTGTGTGCACACATTTCAGTTTGTGCATGAAATCGTACTGAAAAGGTTTCATAGTAGCTGCTTCAACGTTTCCCTAAATACTCTTATGCTGGGTATTATTTGTTTATGTTTAGTATATATATATTATTCTGATTTCCTTACAATTTACCATCCTTTTCAGCTGGCTGGGTTGGTGAAACTAAATCCCCAAGTGAGATTTTCTACAGGCAAGTTCCTAACAGCAATATATATAATATAATATAATTAACCAACTGTGTTCATAGTTAATGTTCGTGCTTTTCAAAATTCTGTGTTTATTCCTTCCACTCAGATTAGCCATGAGATAAACGGACTGTTTTATATTATTACTTGTATAGATATATGAAAGTAGAATTGTGATGCTTTTCTATGAAGTGGAATTATAACAGAGAATAGGAATACATAATCAAACATAACTATATCCATGCATGACACGATAGCATTGAATGTACGTACTTTCCAGTTTCTGATACTTGTAAATGCAATACAAATTGTCAATGTACAATTCTGGTTTTCTCGACTAGAGAGGTTGTTCTTGAAGAGACTTCCGGTATAGCCGAGGCAGGGGAGATAAACTGGAGAATCATGCTGTGTAACCTGCTCGCCTGGATTATCGTCACACTGGTTCTCGTCAAGGGAATCAAGTCGTTAGGAAAGGTGTCGTACTACTTCAGTTCTATTAGATCTCAGGCACCGAGATTACTAAACATTTTAATACGATTTAATGCTCAAGTTCAAATGCAATAAGGGGATTTGTGAACACAACCTTGAGTTGAGCATGAGTTAGTACTCAGTTAGTTTTATAGTAATTTCGGAACATGATATCTGTCCCGTAAATTTGATATAATATATCATTTAATATTGACTATAAATTGTAAATAATATTATATTTAGGCATATTGACAAATGTCTGTACACTTCCTGTCTTCCTGTAAGTGTTGACATTTTTATATTTTTTTTATATTTGTATTTTCTTGTTTTTTTTATTGCTTCTCAAAGTCAATATGCAAAGCAATTTAAACTCAGGGAGAAACATATCCCAAGATATAGCTCGTTACAAAACAAAAACTGCCACGATTGTATCTGTACTGCTCTACCATGATCACACACAGGTCGTGTATTTCACGGCGATATTTCCTTACATCCTGTTGACGGTGTTGCTGGTGAGGGGGGCGTTACTGGAAGGTGCCGCTGAGGGGATCAAGTTCTACCTCACCCCTGACTGGAACAGACTCGGAGACGCTGAGGTAGAATGACCCTCGGATGCTTTTATTAAAACAATTGTTCTTTCTTTTTTACAGCATAGATCATCCTTTAAAATGACTTTGTTCATATGCGGCTTTAGAGGATGTCAAAACCTATAACACAAAATTAATAGTATAGTAAACATGCGAGTACTCGTTAGCACTGACAATCTATAAATGTAATACATCAATATGTACAGTTGTAGTCCGCAGTAGTCCAGAAATCCTGACGTCTATCGCATAATATGCATTTTAGCAAAAGCTGAAAGCAGAAGCAAATATGGAAACGAAACAACTTTGTTCAGTCCGCAGTAAAATTAATGTAAAGGCCCGTCTACACTATCAACATTTCGACAACATTTCGGCAACATTTATAATCCGACACCGTGTGTCCCAAATGTTTCCCACATGTTGATAGTGTAAACGGGGCAAAATGTTCGGCAACATGTATCCCAACATGTTGCCGAAATAAATGCAATGCAATTAAGCTGCGTCTACACTATCAACATTTCGGCAATATGTTCGGACACATGTTGCGACACATGTTGCGATACAGTAAAACACACAACAACAAAAAAGATGTTGCCGAGTTTGACCAATAAGAAGTCAGCTTTACATCAGCTGACCTACCTGAAACATGGGAATGGGAGAGCTGTTCTTGTCTGTCGGTCAAATCATGCTCGGGGGGGGGGGGGGGGGGGGGGGGGG
>JAUTBV010157358.1:0-24923 GCA_032361325.1 Lepetodrilus fucensis | reverse complement strand
CCACCCCACCTAACCCCACCCCCCCCTTACCCCCACCCCACCCTTACCCCCAACACAATTCCCCACCACTACCACAATTTTTATTTTATTTTTTAAAATGCTCAGCACAGCACAGCACAGCAGGTATATTTTCACTTTGAAATTGTGTGTCGAGCCTTGTTCGTAGGCCTTTGTATAGGACATACCTACTACACTGTTCTTTCATATCTAAGTACACTGTTCTTAAAGCTGTTTTGGAGGTACAGTGACAGTGTTGTTTGATAGGACAATGAAATTTGGTGTCGTCATGTCGCACGCTACAGGCAGACATTGAAATTTGTCATAAATCATTTTTCTAATATTTCACGATGAATATGACATTATATGTATCAACATTTTTGGTCAGATTATAAATACGTTTAGATCTGTCCATTATTTATCATTGCAAATGGGTGAAAGATTCTTGCAGCAACGTTAAACTCCATATTCACTCACTGTCAATCATTATTTAGCACTTTTGAGGTTTTTAAGTATTTATCAGTACAAGGCGCTTTATAGGCATACAAACACAGATATTTGTCCTTGTTTTTGGACGTAGTTCAACTGCAAAGTACATTGACATATATAAAATCATGTTTGGTGTACTTCTAAAAAGCTTTTCACTGCTGTATGGTGGACAAAATTCCACTGCAACTATCATCTGAAACAATCTGAAATTGATGATCCTTTTTTACTACATCTTCTGTCTACAAATGAAGACATTCACTTAGCATACATTTTAATCAAACCAAATGGACATATTTTCAGGTAAAACTTTGCCTGACCACTATATAGATCTACTATTTTTAATCGTATGCATTAAATATTTGTAAATAAAAATAAAATTTGATGATATTAGTAATTATTCTAAATTTTCGCCTGGATTTTAAAACTGTGAATTACAAGAAATGCACTGAAAACCCTAAAGGCAATCTTGAAGGAAATGAACTTTGACATTCCAAGCTGATGAGTTGGTTCAAATTTAGCTATATCATCAATGTCAATATTCTTGCTTAATTATCCAATCTGCGTTTCAATCTTTTGGTGTTTCACTGATGGCAACGTACCAAAATATGCCAACAGGTTCCAGCCTGTGTTTGTAACATTGGCAATTAATGGGATGTTTGAAGTTATACATTTAATTGCTCAGTGATTTTGCAATGCTAATTGGGTGGATGGTCTGCTCTCCTCTAGCAATATATTTCATTTGCCATTTAAATGAGGTTTGGTGAAGTGAAGGTAATTCTTGAAGAAATTTAATCACAGATGTGAGTGTACTTATTTTTTTTATATATTTACATGTACTTATTTATTTATTTATTTATTTATTTTTATTAGGTGAAGTGTACTTTATGACCCTAAACAAGAAAACTAAAATATTCCAGTAAATACCTGAAATTACATGTAGTTGTACTCAGTATCCAGTATCCTGAACATACCATAACAAGTACCCAGTATCATGAACATACCATGTATCCAGTATCATAAACATACCATAACAAGTATCCAGTATCATAAACATACCATAACAAGTATCCAGTATCCTGAACATACCATAACAAGTACCCAGTATCATGAACATACCATGTATCCAGTATCCTGAACATACCATACCATGTATCCAGTATCATAAACATACCATAACGATAATTATTCAAAATATCAGAAATTTCTGCTTGTAAAAACCCATACACACCTGAAATAATGCTGGTAATTTATATTACTGTAGATCTAAGTAACGTAGTTCAGGAACGATTTGACTGAACATCTTAAATATTTTGTATAAATTTGCATACATATTATCTACAGCATTTTTCAATTATCATAAAATAATATGGCATAAATATTACAATAATTAAGATGCTCAGGAACATCTGTTTGGACACGACTAAAATACAATTCCAAATTGTCTTACCGGTATAGTATTCACAGCATATGGAGTGCAAAAATGTATGTATTCAATAAATCACAAATATTTATCTTGGACAAAACTTCTCTAACTTGGCCTTGGTTGATTCAGATAATTGAATAGGTCACTGTTGCCAGTTCTTAATATCATAATAGACATTCGTATTTCTGGAATGCTATAGATATATGTTGTATTACCCCGGTATGTATACAACACTACAAAAAAATACATATAGAATATAAATACATGTATAAATATTTGAAGGATAGTAAGAATAGTTATTCAGTGCTGGACACTTTGCTTTAGTGGATCCTGTGTTGAAATGTGAAGTATGTCATTTGAAAAGTTTAATAAGGCCTTTTGTGACCTTATATAATGGAATCTATTCAAATAGCGTTTTGTGAGGCAAATGCAAACATGACGATTTCGCTTTGAAGGAGTGAACAACTATTTTAAATTGCAAATAAATTGTTCTACTGAGTTAAGTCAAATTTAAATTATTTTTTGTTTATGCATATGTTGAACATTATAATATAAACACCAAATACACATTTACTATTGTTATAATTTCTTGAACAATAGCATTGAGAATAACTTGAACCCTTTCCATGTTATATCCGATCTGTGGGGGCATGTCTGGTTCCCTTCAGGTTACTGAAGGTTAAAGGGCGCTGTCATGTTGTGTCAGTGAGATGTGATTAGATCATGTCTCTGTGCTGGATGTGTGGGTGATGATGTGGGTGAGGGTGTGGGTGAGGGTGTGGGTGGCAGGGGAATCTCTCTGAAGGTGGGGGATGGGCAGTGTTTGAAGGAATGGCCAGAGGTGTTGACAGACAGATTTGAGGCGGGGGTGAGACTGAACAGCGAGATGTCTGGCTGCTGAAGGGAGAAGCACACACTGAGTCGAGGGATGCTGTTTTGTTATAACCAGTGCAATATTTGCAAGAGAGACAATCTCTAGGGTAATTTTGGTTTCTCTGAAGGTGAATATACTAGCTAACAGTGGGACATTAATTTTGTAAGTCACAAAAAGCTGTATCAGATTGAAGTTGTGTCAAGGAGATCTAGATTTCACAGAATTAATACAAGTTATGTCTGTGGCTATCAGGATATATGGCAACTCGAAGCCCGTAAAATCTACAAAGCAATATATTACCGAAAACTGCTAACAAATCTATGTTAAAAGTTGCTGAATTCATATTGGAGAGAATCCCACATATAACATATGTGATACATCATAATTGTACCCTCACATAGTTATTCTGATATTTCAGTGCCAATCATTAACTAAATTGCAAAGAAACGAGCAAACTTTTAAAGGTATTTGCAATGAGATAACTCTAAAATCTATTTTGAGTATAATGATAAAAAAAAAAAATTAAACACAGGGATGGAAGCATATTTTTTAAGGATGCTACCAGTGTGTAAAGTTCAAAGTCTCGGAGTGTTATAGCATTAAAATATCCAGATGCTATACATGAAGAGAATTTTAAATAAGGCTGACACAACTGGGACATACACTGGCAGGGAACCTCAGCAGCAGTAACAGCATCATCTAGCAGCAGCATCACTAGGCAGAGACCACTAGCTAGTTGTCAGCTGTGTAAGAGAACAGAGACTGTGAGAGCACAGAGACTGTGAGAGACAACCACTGTAACAACCACTGTTCTCTATGTCCAAGGAGCTCTGTCCGTTCATCCAGATGAATTGTCAGTAGGGATCCAGGTGTGTGTGTTTTTTTACCTGGGGTCAGGAGGAGGAGGAGGTTTGTACTTGTTTCGCAATGGGATGTGTGAACAGTCTGCACAAGAAGCCAGAGGTTGTTGCACCTCGTGTGCAGATCGGGAGGAGAATTAACCGGACTACGTACGGAAATAGCCATGTAGGGTTCCGCCCAGTCGTGCCCATGGGTAGAGACTATGCTCTACTGTCATTGGCGAGCAGGGATGTGAGAGGTGGGTTGGAAAGTGAAAACAATTTTATAAACAATTTTAATGTGGTGAAAACAATTTTATAAAATATTTTAATGTGGTGAAAACAATTTTATAAAATATTTTAATGTGGTGAAAACAATTTTTGTTTATGGAGATACAATTACCCGGTAACATGTTTATATGAATTATACCAAATACTTCAAGTATAATATTGCAGCTCATTATGAATGTTAGTTTACTTTACTATAATTGGAGAGTAGGAATGTGACAGGTGGGTGGGTTGAAAATTAATTTCTTTTTTTTTATAATATTATATTCTAATGTTGTCAACATGTTTTACCTTTAACCTTAAATCTATGAAGGTACAATTGTTATTTATCTGAATTTATATTAAATTCTACAATGATGTTGTGATGACACATATTACTTTTAGCTTGAATTGGAGAGAACATATTATATGCTACTGTCATTGCAGAGCAAGAATTTGAGAGGTGGGCTGTACAATAGAAACAGTCTGTGGGACATTCTAATGCGACAATAACACATCTGACCTTTACCTTAAATACATGAGGACGCAATTATCCTATAGGATTTATCCCTTATACAAACAGAAATGTGATGGCAACACATACTATATCTTTTAACTAAAATCTCTGATGGTAAACCTTTTTTCTAAATATGAAGCATTTCAAACACTCATCCTAGCCAAACAATCACACGTATAACTTCTAGCTTAACTCTCTCCATGCTGGAGGCAACTGGAGATGCCCTAAAGAGCAGGGGGCTTATTCTCGAAATGTTCTTACAAACTTCTTAGCCTAAGAACAATTTGTAGCCATACTATAAGAATCGCTAAGATTGTCTTACGATCGTACGAACGTTTCGATAATAGGCCCCCCAGGTGCCTGTGCCTAGTCCAGCAGGGAGAGGGTTAAATCCGCGAGGGTATATGTTTGCTATGAATTATATAAAATATTTCAATACTAAACTGGTATTTTCGGGACATTCTGAACAATTTGATTTTTATCTGGTTTCAGTATGGTATGGCAATTATTTGTAATGTATACTGACCTAGCCATAGAAGAAAAAAGCATTCAAAGGGTATTTTTCGAAAGGGATGGTTTCACACTGAATTTAACCTTCGGCATGCTGTATAAATTATGACAGGGTATTTTCTGGTCTACAGCAGGAGTAGTTTTAGCAGGACAGTCCTGTAGTGTTATTAGTTATCCCAGCAGGACAGTGAGATGTCTGACTACAGTTACACAAGGGCTTTAGGCCATAGATATCTTCTTCCCTGGTTTACGGATATTTGATTCCCGGGTTTATGGAAATTATGATAATAAATGGTGAAGGAATAAGTTGTATGAACCATCATTGGACATGAACAAGGATTAGCTGGCAATGGTAAATTCCTTACTGGTAAATATGTAGGGTTAACAAAAGTCTCATTTTTAACATTTACTGCTTTTGATAAGGAGCATAATTCTGCATTTAAATCTGTACAATGTTTGTAGCAAATGGGTGAAAGATTCCTGCAGCAACGTTAATACGTATATTAACCCTCTCCCTGTTGAAGGCGACTTAAGTTGCCTGATCACATGCAGAAATAGAACACTTTGATTACTAGTATTTGAGTATTTTCTGCCAACATAATTTCAATTTATTATTATTTTTATATTGGACCTGCCAAACTGGACAACATATCAAATTATATTTATCTATATTTTTGACTGCCTGAGCCAAAATTATCACAGAAACATCCATAAACCAGGGAATCAAATAACTATGGCTTTAGTGTATTTATACTGGGTCCTCTTCAACTGTTTAACAAGTGTGACTGTCACTGGTTTGGGCCACATTCGTTTGTTGATCAAGTGGGTGTTTAAATGCTTTCATATTCTGGTCGTCACGGTTGTTTTTTGTTAAAAAGGAATTTGATTTTTCTAAAATATTTTATGAATTGGGTGATGTGTATTATTCATCATGCCCCAGTTGTTCAAATACTTGTGGTGTTATATTAGTTGTAGTGCCATAATAGGTACTAGGATACTTGGGCAAAGATGGAGATCACGGCCTCCGTCACTTGTATTACTAAATTTGTCCAAATCTTGGTTGCAAAGTATATTTCATGATTCCACAGACATCTAGGCTTCAAGATTGTAACCAATTTAATCAATTTTGATGACCACTGGATTGGTGCATGTGCACTAGGGTAGAAGGGAGAGACAGTAATACATACCAGCTACCTAGTAGGAAATTTCATTGTTTACAAACACAATTATTCTGGTGGTGAATAATAACAAAAATGTTGCGGGTTTCCTCCTACCCTAAACTGACAAGTCATGACATGTGAAAGAATCTTGAAAGTGGCTTTAAGCCCCAATAAAAAAAAAAATTAGAATATTAACATACCTACATGATAACTAGTGCCCTGAATACAGACAAGTGCAAATATGTGAACTCTGACACACTGACACACTGTCACTGAGGATCAGAGATTGAGATTGAGAGAGTTATAGCAGAGGTATCAGATATTGAGATTGAGAGAGTTACAGTGGAGGTATCAGAGATTGAGATTGAGATAGTTACAGCAGAGGTATGAGACTGAGGTATTTATCAACAGGAAGCTGTATATCATTGGAGCTGTTGCAACTTATTTATTTATTGGTTTACTTTTCTTTTTTATTATTTTATTTTTATTGCAAAAACGTAATACTATATGATGGAAATGTTTTAAAACTGCAAGGTTCAGGTCTTGGGGAAAAAATATTTTGAACATTTCCAACAGAATCTTTCTTGAATGTAATTTCAATGTGATATGATTTAAAACGGATATTTTTTTTAAATTTCCCCCAGTTTATGATGGAATTCCAGTTAGTAAATAACAATTAATGTAATTGCATTATCATTTGAAATTGGGAATATTCATTATTAATTGACTAAGATTATACTGGTTAGCGATACAGGGGTATTGGAAGTAATGAGCATAGGAGCCAGTATGTATAGACACATCATTATATCACATAGGTATGTTGAGTTTTGAGAACACATACAGCTCTTCTTGGGTGGCCAATTTATTGGTGAAGCCATATGACCCCTGGTCTAACATATACTACTCAAAATGTGCCAAGGATCGTACCATTTTTTTAGGAAAATATTATTCATTAGTATTGAGTAGTATATGTACCCTTGAGATTAGAATTTAGTATTTTAAATCAAACTAGCATAAAAGGCATATAATCAGTTTGTTGACATATATCATGGTCAAACATACCTGAAAGTATGTATATTTGATTTGTCTACACAAGTATATTGTGCAACAAGCTACATTTTTCACATGTCCCACTGATTTTCAATATTTTCATATTTTATGTATATTTATTTTGTCTAGTTACAATAAATAGAAACTTTTACATCGAATCACTAAATGAAATTGTATGGGTATTAAAGATTTCAAGATAAAAATATGAATATTCCTGTCTTAAAATATCTGTATAACTATATAAAAATATATAATATAATGGCAGCTACTTATATAACAGGGTGGGGTTGCTTTGGTGAGTCCTTGTACTGTACAATATAGTCTACAGATATAATATTTAATTTGCCTGCATGTTTCAGCCCTAGTTTATGGAGTCTTACCCAAGGCATAAAGCTGTTGCTAGTTTTATTAGCACCATAAGCAAATCTCAGTAGCTGAAATAACTTAGAAAACAATCTAGACCCAAACTTGCTCCTCACATGTGTGTTGGGGTGGGGGGATTGGGGGTGTAGGGGGGGGGTTGAGGACATTGCATGTAGGTGCACCATGTCAGGTTGACCCTATGATTATAACAACAGCAGGATGCCATGCTTACATGCAATTTGTCCGAGTCACTGGAGACTTTCCATGAGGTTTTGATATCCTCAGCACTTCATCAGTCACGCTCTTAGATGCGTTCAGCAGATTATCTCGCACTCGAAAGAAAAGAAAGGCGGAAAAAAAAATGTTGGGACATGATAACTGTGTAATTTAATTGTTACCTGTACTGAGAAAGAATCCCGCAGTGACATTAAACTCCGTATTCACTCACTCGAGCCCAAATTATGACTCGAAAGACCCGTAAGGGAAATAACTTCATGTAGGTTGTTCAAAATTAATATTCAAACATCAAAGTACAAAGCAGAATGTGAACATAATGTATGTACATTTTATTTGAAATACATAAATGCATATGTTATTAGCAGTATATGTACAATGCTGAAATTTGATGATATGGACGTAACGGTTCAAATACAGTCGGGCAGACAAACCTTGAATTTAAGCTGAACCGGGAAGTAGTGTACATACAATGTTTATTTGAAATACCTAGAACCATAATAATGCTGAAATTTGATGATACGATTCATATACCAAACGTCAGTGTATACAGTATACAGTATATTTCAATTTGATTTTGTTTTCAGCCATGAAATTCTACTTCACTTAAAAATAAACAATATACAGATGATTGGGTACTCGAGTCTGAGGTGGGTCCAACCCCCCGGGTACCCTGAGTCCGAAATAAGGCCCTAATGAGAGCATGTAGGACTCGAGCAAGTTAAAATCATATGCAAATACAGACAGACATGGCAATTTTCTGCGGAATTGCGTGCAAATCCACTGATTTATTTGTCCAGGGGTCAATTTATTTGCACTGGACGGCCTCTACCCCTATGCAGACCCCAGGCTTGTTTTCCACTGAAATCACAATTGTCCGTTTCTATACCTGATAGAGGTTCATATACTGCCAGTATGAGAAGTAATCTTAAAGGTATAATATCACAGTTGATAGACCTGTATAATCAGACGAACACATTTTGATCTGAGACTAATTACGCTTGATTTATCCATCCAAAAGTTGTTATTTACTGATGTACTTAAATAGGGGAACGTTCCGCTATTTATCTTGTCTTTGATGCATCATTGTTTTAAGAAGGAATGTGCAAGTTATGTCCCTTTGCATCATATTATGAAGCAGTTGGCCGTACTTTGATTTAAACCCCCAAAATCTATTTGTCAAATCAGGCCCTGTTCAGTTGGCAACTCGTGGATAATCGATGTTATTTAATAAATTGTTTCTTTGAAAAGATACATCACATGATCATTAAACATGGCATTTTTATTTACCATTGTGCTTATGGTACTTGTCAAATATTAATTCTGGCCAAAAAAAATGCAAAGTAAAAGTGATACTCCAGCAATGTCACTGCCAGACATGAGGACTGGTAAGTTTCTGGTCCTCACATATCTTGGTCAGTGTTTGATTGTGTACATCTTTAAAAAAATAAAAAAATAAATTAAGGCTGTGTAAGGATAAAACTTTACCAGTCGCTTAAAATAATGCACCACAGAAGTGTGGACTGGCTCTTTTGAACACTGAATAATCATAATTATGATCGTGTACATTTGTTTTTGATACACATCCCTCCATGCTACTACATGTATTTGATCATGTTGATATTGACATTTTCCATTTAGTATATATCAGTTCTCTCTGTTGTTATACAAAACAAACAGATAAAACTTGCAAAATGGGGTTCCCAAACACTGGTTCACCCAGACATTGGTTCACCCAGGTGTTGTTCTGCATCCTATAACATTTTCTGTTTTGTTTTCAGGTTGTGTTGGATTGTGTCCTCAAGAAAGACATCCAGTATACAAAAGCTAACCCAAAATTCCACCACTGGAAGACGGATGAGAAGCGGTTTGGCTTAACATTCGAACGTTTCGACGATGCTAAAAAATTTGATAAAGGAATTAAGAGAGCAGTAGCTGAGCTCACTGATGGTTGGTATATAGTTTTCTATCTCGATACTTAGCAGTCGTGAGCCACTGAGTAGTTCATCAAGTAGTATCATTACTATGTGTTTTTCTATTTCGATGCTTAGCAATAGCACTAGCCATGAACCAAATTGGTAGCTCATCATATTATTATAAACAATTCCTAATATTAATAATTATCAGATTATATATTATTCCATATATATGCAGATCTGAGCAAATCGATAGAATAAAGTTTCCACAGAAAGCAGTTTCAGGGAGATCACATTACAACGTTTGTGATGAATGCTTGGATTATCAAGTTTTCAAGTTATTTGAGTGAATATTGGTGAGGTGGGTGATCGTGCAATGGTAGAATGTTTGGACCGGAGCTAATGGTCCTGGGTTCAAATCCCGTCCAGAGAATACTGCATCAACGTACACAGACAAAGGGTTATTTTTCTCACACTGTCTATACACTTATCATACAGTTATCATGGTCTGTCAGTACCAGCTGGTGCTCGCCAGTTTACTGCAACATTCAGCATTACAGTTGTTGCAGGTTTCATCCTGCCCTAATCTTGTCGCAAATTGGTAAAAGATTCCTGCACTGACGTTAAACTCCATATTCACTCACTCATGATAAGCCGTGAAAGAATCTTGAAAAGGCTCTAAATCTCAATTGTAATTGATATTTTATTTACTTGTTCTCTTCCTTGTTCAGCAGTCACGAGGAGGTATTCCTACAGAAGATCCCATGTGCTTTAACAAAGTTTTACTTTTACTGCGTTGGGTGTGACGAAGACCTCACAGTCAGGCATATTTTGCTTGACTGTGTGTACTTTGCAACTCAGTCTGCTGGGTTTTACTCCTCGCCAAAACACCTTTTCACCCAGGTTCCTGGGCATCTCGTATTATCATTTTAAAAAGAAATTGGTTTATATCACACATTTTAATAATTGCTTTATCGTCGCAAATGGGTGAAATATTCCTGCAGCGACGTTAAACTCCATATTCACTCACTCACTCAATACTTTTACTGACCGTCATAGCGCAATCGACAATGATTTCAATTACATTTTGTTTTTTCCCCCCTCAAAAGGTGTGCTATTCAAACATTCTTATTTTGTATACGTATCTCTTGAAGTTTCGATACATGGAGAAATGGAAAAGTACCCATTAAATTTCAGCGTTTGAAATTAAGAACAAAAATCAGTGTTCAAAATTAAGAAAATAATAAGGGGGTCAAGGGATAGGAGGTCAAATATATTTTCAAATGACTCCCAGACCTCCTTTAAATTCGAACACTGAAACTCCATATTCATTCACTCACTCATTGATGAATAATTTGAGTCCTACGCCATCTTGGATGTGAGTTAACTGCAGTTACCCCCAGGTGACCTGCATACGTTTCTTCCCTGTTAAACGTGGCATTGTGCTGTTAATTAGCGTTAGTTCCTTGCCCCCTCCCCCAACATGTCACATGATCAAACCTGTGACTAACAACTGGAATTAACACATCATTAGCACTTGCATTCATGTGCGTTCTATTTATACGACTTGTGCAATACTGTGTGTAAAACATTGTACATGTACGTCATTGTATGTTGCAGGCTCCGGAAGCATGGGGGCTTCCGTTACTGAAGACGAAGAGGTGTTTCAGGTATGTAAACATCCGCTGTTGCCATGACGCGCGTGGGAGACGCGCGTGGGAGACACGCAGCGCGGGACTGTTATTTAAGTCTAAACGTAGCACGCTTGACTTTTCATACTCTGTAAAACTCGGCAAATGGGGAAGATATTGAAAACTGTGAAACAGGTATGGTAAATTCTATGGTATGGTCTTAGTGGATAAAAGTGCTTTGTGAAAGGTTTGAAATAATGTGGACCTTGTTTATGATTATCGTTATTAATTGCAGACTTATTTTACCAAAACCATTTTCATTACAAAGTTTCATTCCTAAATTATAAACCATTAACTTCTTCATAAATATTTAAAATGTTTCGATAGTCTGATATTATGTCCCCTAAAACCCTTCTTGAAAGCTTTTTTCTAAAGCACAATTTTAACAGTTTTCTTTTTTGTGTGTGTGTACCTGAAGTAATAATTTGTAAAAATAATTCCTAGGCATAAACATAAATTTTTGGGGAACAAAATCGTAAAATTTCCAATGCCAGTGCTCCATGCTGACCCCTAAAATATTGGGGATATTATTAACTTAAGCCTACATGGTATTACTGCAACATTCAGCGCTACATATGTTGCGGATTTCCTCCTACGCTGAACTGACAAGCCGCACAAAAAGTGAAAGAATCTTGAAAATGGCTCTAAAATCTTTTTAAAAATATAAATAAAAAGAAGAATAAAAAAACTATGTCACATATTTAAAAAATATTTTATTTTATTTCATTTGTCACAAATGTGTGAAAGATTCCTGCAGCAACGTTAAACTCCATAATCATTCAGTCCTGCCCTGAAATGTCAAGCAGTAATATAAGTTTAAAAATCTTGAAAGTGGCTCTAAACCCCAATTTTAACAAATAAATCATTTCACATGTTGTTTGTTAATTGTTGGCAATTCAACATGGTGTCTGGTGTATTTCAGATCGTGGAACTGCCAATGTCAACCAGCAAGGACAGTTCGTCGCAGTCTGCGTCCACCACATCCACCACCACGTCCAGCCCCGCCCCTCGGTCGCCGGTCAACAGCGCGGCGCTCAACGAGGCCTTCCAGTACCCGCACCCCCACACAAATCACCACCACCTCCATCTCGTCCACTACATGCCCACGCCACAGCGGACGCACAAGAACACGTCCTCGCCACCCACGGACAAAAGCAGCTCCCACAAATCGGACAGCTTCGAGAGCTCCAGCGGGCAGGACGACGTGTGGATACGTTCGGACGAGCCCACGTCGCTGAGCGGCCGGTCGGACACACTGCTGCTCGACGCCGACGGCAACGTGGAACTGTGCAAGGAGGACTCGTACGTGACGTTTTCGAAAAACAAGCCGGGCGCCCCACACGAGTACTCGTACCCTAATTTAGAACCAATGCCGAAACCACCTACAAAACGGGAGTCGACCACCAGCATGAAACAGCAGCCTTGTATAGTCCAGAACCCCCCTTTACCACAGAAAATGAAGCACAAGAGCCGGCACAAGCCCGGGGGCACGTCGGGTCGGCTTCTGGGCAGCCGGTCTCAGTGCAAGCACTGCCACGAGATGTTTTCAGTGGAGGAGAACCAACCCGGCAGCTGCGAGGACGCTCCAGACGGCGTGGAAAAATTCATTGAGTGCGTGACATGTGTATTGTGTTCCAAGTGTTTGATTTATCACTGTATGTCCGACGCGGACGGAGAATACAGACATCCATGCGAGTGTGATGCTCGCGACGATTCCAATTGCAAAAAGTGGACTGCGCTGACAATTTTATCGTTGTTTGTGCCCTGTTTATGGTGCTACTGGCCCTTGACTGCCTGTCACAGGTGTGGCATCTACTGTCGTTGTTGTGGAGGCCGACACAAGGCTGTATGACCACGCCACACAATTTTATATATGCACATGATTGATTATCTCCCCTTGTCGCCTTTTGATCATAACTTGTAGATATATTCTGACACGCATGGGTTTCTAGATCTAGCTAACACATACAGTGAACGGATGGATGGATATTCATGTGGGACTTGTGATGGTGAGCAGGAGAGTCGTGACAGAGTTACCTCCCTTGCCGTCGTTTTTGAAAATAATTTGCGACATTCAAAGTATTGAGCAATAGGTGGTCATATCACCAGGCGTGTCGTAGGCACCTCTGTAAAGCAATACAATTTTCACCTTTTCATCTATCGGTAATTCTCACTTTTGAGTCTTACAACCAGAAAAACAAACATACATCTTGCTTATCATGAAATCCGTGAAGAATGAGAGTGACTAGAAACTGCAGAAATACAATTTAATTTTTTTTTTTTTTCCTTTTTTTTTTGTTGTTGCCAAATATTGGTAAGGGAGGTAACTCTATGCAGTCATGCACAAAGGGAGAGTAAATCCCTTCCACCTGCGTTTATAAATGGCAAGTTTTATACGTTACCAGTTATATAACAGCATGTTAGAATTGTAAGCATAGTGGTATTTTTTTTATAATTTTTTTAAAAGATGATAAATGCATACTTTTGTCCTATGTAAGCATATCATGTTGGCTGAACTGGTTTCTAAGCTGGCAATCTTTTTACAATAATATGTTGAGTTTGCCAGAAACGTCGCCCGTCGGTTTCCTTGTCCATGTCACGGCCATTTTAACCCTCTCCCTGCTGGATTGAGCATGGGCGCTGTTCTTTAAGGCATTTCCGGTTGTCCAGCATGTAGAGGGTTGACCCTCTCACTCCTGGATTGAACACATGCGCTGCTGTTTAGGGCATCTCCAGTTGTCTTCAGCATGGAGAGGGTTAACTCTTTCCCTGCTGGATTAGACTTGGGTGCTGTTCTTTAGGGCATCTCCGGTTATCTTCAGCATGGAGAGGGTTAACCCTCACCCTGCTGGATTGGGCACTGGCGCTGTTCTTTAGGGCATTTCCCAGTGGCTGCCAGCATGGAGAGAGTTAATGATATGTTTATGTTCCAAGTCGGGAAGGCAAGGGGTCGGTTGACATGGACAAGGACGGTTGGCGACGTCGTAGGTGAAATTTAGCTGTATTTGTTATATGTTGGGTGGTGAGAATGTTAAAGTGAGCCAGGCTCTATTCCACGTGTGTGCAGTTATCCCGTGCCAAATCATTTGTGCTTCATGTCGCCATTTTCTCACGTACAGGCTGAAGGAAGAATAGTTGAGGTCACCTGGTGCTGCTTTCCTATCTCGTTGAATACAGATTCAGATATTTTAGATCGTGTCGCATTAAAATTTTCCATTTAATTTTTTAGTTTTTTTAGACTTCCTTTTCAGTTATTAATTTATTATTTTTAATACATTTACAATTATTTGGGGGTTAATTTTGGTAGTCAAAATATTTACAAGAATTCCTTTAAATTTTTTTACTAAACACATTTTTATTTTTATTTTTTTGTTACAGAAGCTAGTATGGTATGTTATGTTGACACATGTTGTTAAGTCGTCAAAGGTAAAATCTTCAAAATTTGACCAGTATGGAGAAAATATGTCTGTAACGTACAGTTAACACTCAAAAAAGGGTTGTACTAGTCCTGGCCTAAATCATGGTGTATTACCAAGCTTTTACCATAGCAGGAAATGAAGTACACCTTGATTTACGCTCAGACTATCGCTGCGACCCCTGTCGTAAAATACAGACTTCATCGATCTGCGTCATCAGAGTCTCGAACAGTTGCACATCATTTTGTGTCGACTACCATCTCGAATCAAAATATAATTTACTGTATTCTGATTATTATCTAATGCATTTGTTGCTAATGATAGGCAGAACAGAAGACTGGCTTTTTTTCTCGAATTACTTTTAGAATTTTTCGTTAAATTATTATTATTATTATTACTATTATTATTATTATTATTATTATTATTATTATTATTATTAGATCTATTATTATTATAATATTATTATTATTTTAATTTGATTTGTTTAACTTGAAGGGAAGTAGCATATAGTCACTGATTCACTCACCATACTTCAACAGCGCATATTATGAAATTGTTTTAAAAATTACCATGTTATCAGTGCTAAATATAGATTTTTAAGAAATTAATATAATCCATCTCTTTTTATCGATTCATTAATTAGATCGTTACCATGGTTACCATGTGGCTTAAAGGTGCTTCATCTATATCAATGAAAAGTGGAAAAAAATAACATTGGTCCCCGTGTTTTCAGTTGAACGCCTGTAGTCATTACTATATGTGACACCTGACCTTGTTGTATTTCTAGTTTTGAGTACATGACCAGAAAATATAGAATTATTATTTGTTACACATCATGGGAAAACAGATGAAGTCGTTCAGCTGATTTTTAATGTTGAAGAAAATAATTATGTTTGTAAAGCTTTTTTGAATCGACTAGACGATTTCATCCGTTGTATATCCAGGTCTTGTGTAGAGTTGTTATCGTATACCTGTATTTACCTATGCATTGTGGGTATTTTTGGTTCTCCACTCCTGTTATGTGATCGTTCTCTGCTTGGGAGATGAAAACACAAACCCGTCAGTAACCTGTGACCTGCCAATGGTGTGGCAGCTTATGAAAGTTTGCATGCGAGAAAACAAGTGTTACGAGCACATTACATTTAGCACATACACAGTCACCCTGCTGTATTATGAACCAGCACTGCTCTATATAATTAAATCGGAGTATTTGTCATCTAAGGTTGCCTTCAGCATAACAAAATTAATTTGTTTTCCCAATAGTATAATAATAATAATAGAGTATTGGTCAACTAAGGTTGCCTTCAGCATGAAAACAAGTTAATTTGTTTTCCAAATATAATACTAATACTAATAATAGTTATAGGATACTAACCAATCTTCCATTTTGTATCCGATGTATGCCCGAGTGACATAATTTTGGTAAAATTATGGCACGACGGCATACATCTGATACAAAATTTAAGTTAGGTTAATATCCTATTTCTTGCCCATAGTGTTAAAGTACTAAGTAGGCCTAGCATCAATATGCTTTTGATCAAAGGTAATCAGATTCTAAGCTGAGGAGCATTGTAACTGTGATGTCACAATGTATCCACAATGTCATTTCATTGTCAGCACCGTACGGTTCGTATCAATATATTACAAGCGGGATATGCTTGTATATACCACCTAGGATCTAGACCAGCTAGGTCTGAAAGTTACAATTTTTTTCAAGGAGTCATTTGGCTCCTGCATAGTCAGAAATACTTAAGATAAGTGAAATATTTGTAGCCAAATGCAAAATTATGTCACCATGGCTCCCAAATTATTAGTCACTAAATTGAGCCCTGGCACTGAAGGCACTGAACAAAAATGAACATCATTTATTAAATTATAGTTAAGTATGATTCAGTATTAGTATTTCTGAGTGGCATGTAAGTCATGTTCGTCTTATAATTATATCGTACTCGGCAATCATAATGACATGTGTATTGGGTAGTAGGATAAAGAGTATGAATGCATGATACAACATAACAAGTCTTAAAGAAAGTTCCTGCTTTTGAGCTGCTAACAATGAACAACTAATCAGTATTATGACAGTTAATCAGCATGATAGCTGTGTTACATTACAATTGAGAAACCTCGATCTTCACTGTATGCATTACAGAAATTAGAAACTTAATTCACGGTTACGATTGTCGCAAATGGGTGAAAGATTCCCGCAGCGACGTTAAACTCCATATACACTCACTCGCGGTTATGACAGTATTCAGTATGCAATTACAAAGGTGAATCATGCAGGGCTCAATTTATCGACTAATTTTCACTTATTTTAAATTAAGTATTTCTGGCTCTTTAGAATTGTTTTTAAACTGAGGCCTGTCATATATGGGTGAAATATTCCCACTGCAATGTAAAGTCGTCGCTAATGGGTGAAAGATTCCTGCCGTAACGTTCACTCACTAAACACAATGTAAAGCACTAATTCACTGCATCTTGGCAGAGATAAAAAATGGTCCAAAACCTCATTCACAGTATACACATTGATTACAGAGATCAAAAACTTCATTCACAATATACATGTGACATTACAGAGACCAGAGACCTCATTTTATGGTATAGGACTTCCCGAAAAGTGTTGTTACCTCCCCTGAAAATGTTCAATTGAATGAAAATTGAATTATTTCCCTTGCCAATTCCTAGTAAATCCCGGCAATATGGATGCCAACAGTGTTAATTCAACATTTTAAACATGATTTTTAGAAAATGTGCGTTATCAGGGATGGCTAATTATTGTTGGATAAAAAAAAGACATTGTCAGACATTAAATCTCTGTATTAAGCGCTCAAATACTTGGTAGTATGCGAACAAGCAAGACAGCCAGTTGCCTACTAAACAAGACTAGACTTCCAAGAGAAAGAGGTATTCAAGGGAAGTAACTCGTGCGCAACTTGACTTTTCGGAAACTCCAATACAGTATATGCATTAGAGATTCCCCGCTGTGATGTAAAACAATAACTGTTAATCACTCACTCACTAAAACACTAATTCAATCAGTTATCTCGGAAAAGGTCCAAATTTCATTCACAGTATACAATATGGAGATCGGAAAGGGTATTGAATATTCATAGCAGGGATCGAAATTGATCAAATTGTTATTTGTATACTATTCAGGGGGCCTATTCTCGAAACGTACTTACAAATTTCTTAGCCTAAGAACAGTTTATAGCCATACTATAAGAATCGCTAAGATTGTCTTACGATCATAAGAACATTTCGAGAAGAGGCCCTTTGGCTAGTAAGTTTTAAAGTTAGTTTGTATCACTGCAAATGATAGCATTAAGTCATTTAGAATTGGAAAGTTGATATCAACTCAACTGAGACTAGTCGTCAGTGTCTAACCTGGCATTGAGCTAATGTCTCGCTCTTTTCCTTTGTCTAAATATATTGTAGGTAACCATGGTAACCCTGTAAATATATTTTAATTGAAAGGAATACGAGGTTTATGAGTTCTATTAATAGCCGTCCAGTTCATTGCCGAAAGTAGATCTCTGATATATTTGTAGAGTTTTCATTTCCTGTGAATATCCCAAGAACTGCAGTCAAATACTACTAAAGTACCTATTCAATGATGTAATTGATTTACTATTTTGTCAGCTTAAGAAATCCTTGTACCGAAAATATATTCCCCCAAATGTTGACTAGCTTACATTGAAATAGAAGGCAACTCTTTGTAATAATGGAATAACTAGTTTTTAAAATACTACATGTAAATCATGTATGCATGGAAGATCGAGTAGAATTTATGCAATAGTTTTTCATTCATCATGTTCATGTAAATGAATAATTTAAATATACTCTGTATTTTAAAAAGTCTTCACCGTATGTGTATACTAAACAAGTTCATCAATAGCATGGAATGGTTGTGTGGTTGTGTGTTTTATGAAAGGAAATGTGTGGTTGTGTTGTTATTGATGGTGAATATTCGAATAGGGTAAAACAAGTGACAATGACGTACCAGTGATCGATAGAGGTAATCATGCATTTATCTTAAATATTAGTCATCTTGCACTTCATTTTATACTACAGGGTATGTGACGACATATTGTATGGAAAGTGCAAGCGCTTTCAGAATGCAAATTTAATTATTATTATTTTGGTTACTGCTAATGCCAATTATTGTATTTTCTATTTGCTTGTGTATTTGAGTAGACTTGGACATAATCATTATTGTCAATATAGATCACCCCCAAACTTAATGAAGGTTGATTTGTTGAGTTTTTAAGCAAATATTGGTGAGAATGTTATGACAAAGGTTTATATATTTTTATAATTGTTGTAAATTTCTTAAGATCTTACAGTACAGCGTTCAACTGAAAACGTCTTTCGACCAAAATTGTTCCCCTTCTTCAATCTCCAATGTGATAATGATGGAGATGAGAAGTTTCAGATTTGTCAGGATCTAAACATTTTGGGGTCATATTAAACTTAGAACTTTCATCAGTTGTTTATGAGTTGAAAGTAACCCTGATGCAAGTTTCTTGGCATACAGTGCCATCCAAAAGCGAAACGGTGCTCGTCGCCCCCAAGGTCAAAGGTCAAGGTCACGGAAATCTGAGATTAGTTACAGATATTACAATTCACCGAGTCAAAATCTGCAGATTCCTGTAGTCGAATGGATTGCTAAAGCATCTTCGTCACCCCGAGATCTGATCTCAAAGTTTAGGTTAGAAATGTCCATCAGTGACCTTGACCTTGCTTGGGTGTGGAGCAGACGTCACTGTAGGTGGTGCTGTGTGTTCACTGTGTACATGTATATTGAATATTTCTATGAGAAAACTGTCCAACAGCAAATCCATGGATCCACATAAAAATGTTCTGTCCCAGAATCTGATGTTCTTTTTCTTTTACATGTTGATACCAATATAAAAATACAGTAGACCTCGCATGATAACGTCGTCGCAAATGGATGAAAGAAAGATTCCCGCAGCGACGTTAAACTCCATATTCACTCACTCGCATGATAACGTACTAGATGGGACTGGCTATTTGTCCGTTATATGCAAAGTCTGTTATACGCATATTCTGTAATTAGCGTTAGACGGGCTGTTGTAATGCGAGGTCTACTGTATATACGTTCTTTGAAGAATACAGGCATGACAATAGACAATCGTCATTTCAGCGAAGAACACGTCCATGGCCTGGGGGCTGCATGCCCCAAGACACATCCAGAGCAAATAGATCGACCCATCGACAAATAAATTCAATGCATTTCTGTGGATCTGCCACCACATCACGGGCGCGTTCAAAGACTAAAGCGGCTTGTAAGCTACTTAGCTAAACTGGTTCCTTGTCCCATCTACGGTTCATACGACACTTGAGACAGTGGCTAGTTTGGTAAGCCGCTTGCAAGCAGCTTAGCTAAACTGGTTCCTTGTCCCATCTACAGTTCATACGACACTTGAGACAGTGGCTAGTTTGGTAAGCAGCTTAGCTAAACTGGTTCCTTGTACCATCTATGGTTCATACGACACTTGAGACAGTGGCTACTTTGGTAAGCCGCTTGCAAGCAGCTTAGCTAAACTGGTTCCTTGTCCCATCTACGGTTCATACGACACTTGAGACAGTGGTTACTTTGGTAAGCCGCTTTGAATTCTTTGAATTCGCCCATGCTATTGTGTCTATACAACCATCAAGTATCATGGGATATCTTGCTAATTTGGAACATTTGTTTTTGAGATGAGAGGCCTATGAACATATCTTAATATCATCAACCAATCAGAGAGCTATGATTTAACATGAAAGCATTGCATGGTGTTGCATGCGCTATAGAAATATCCACCAACCCTATGCAATACTCAGGTTATGTTTATAGATATTCACCTTCGACACCGATACCTCTCATCACAAAATCAAAGTTCCAAACAGCAATATATCTCAGTGTATTTGACAGGGGTTGTTAGCAGTGTTCGAAAATTACCGCTGGAAACTTACTGGCCCGAATGGTACAAATAACAAATGTTTACCAAAAAAAAAAAAAATTTCTACTGGCCCTCGGGATACCTTTAGCATTGGGAGAAATAGCCGGCCAGCAGTAATATCGAACACTGGTTGTTAGTGAAGTCATAATGGCTGGTGGTTATTACCTTGTTACGGAATATGTCCGGAAACAAACTTGTCCAAAACATGCAACGATTCAGCGATTTGATTGGCCAATAGGTGTTCTGGAAAAACCTGTGTACCTGTTTAGCTGTGGTAAAAGGTTGTGACTGCATGATCACTGTGATCACACAGGACATTTTACAGGAATATTCACACGTTTCGATATGTACATGAATTTGTTACCAGCTTGATGCCAAAGGCATGCAGGATTTTACAAGCCAAAATTTATCAGGGTATACAGAAATTTTGTCTTGTAAAACCCTGTATACCCCAGAAATAATGCTGGTAGCTATTAACTTCCACACTTATAGAATGTCAGTTTGGTCCAAATTTACCCAAATTATGTGGCATATAAAAATAATTTAATTCTTGAGACATTTTTACAATAGATTAGAACAACATCTGACGGATGATTTGGGCTCGAAAACAAATGGAACCCTTGGAGATCTCGGACTGTTTGGCCCCTCTACCTCGCGAACTACACTCGTGAAAGATTCATATAAACTCCATATTCACTCACTCACCCATGAACTACAGTGTTCTGTTTTTGTCATTTACCACAAAATATTCACTGCTGTTAGTACCAGCCAGTGCTTAAAATTAGAATTTATGAAAATATATAATTATTACTGGCATGCATGTTTTTACGTTTTCTGATCTTCTGATCCTTTAATACGTTGCATTCCTTTAGAAAGAATTATGCCAAGACCATTTTTCAAGTGTCATACGATTTATTGTTTCAAATTGTGATAAATATTTACAATATTTACATATATATGATGTACATTGTAAAACATATATTTACAATCAACATGTGATTAAAAAAGCACATCGTTATCTGGATAAATATTGCAGTAAATTAGAATGTCAATAACATTATTTAACGGTTTGGTAAATCAACACAAGCAACAACACAATGTTAAGATAAAACAGTATCAATTTCACAACACAGGTCTATTCATTAGTTTGACAATGTAATCATTTAACACATTACATAGGCCTCGCTCGGACTTCGGAGTGGCGCAGCCATCATGAACAATCATAACATTGTGATAATCTGCACGATATTAACATAAATACACTATCACATAATATCACATAACTTGAGAACGATTTAGTCAGAAAAGATCTATTTAAAATTGACATAAGCATAAAATTACTAGTACTTACAAACTTCTTAGGAATTACGAAGTTTTGAGATTACGGGCCCAGGTCCTGAGATTATGAAACTCATCATGTATGGGTGAGATTCCCGCTGCGACATAAAACAATAAAACAATTCACTGAAGAAACTTGCTTGAGGTTTTGTTCACAAATCTCATTATAATATTTTAGCTTAAGCATGAAATTGTACTCAAAATGTTTCGTAATCCCGGAGATAGTACATTCACTTTCAGTAATGGTCCATTTGTTATGCAAAGAATACTTTTACTTTCACTTTGAACAAATGTAAAAAAAAAAGGTCACAACAATAAGGAAAAATTGAGGTAACAATTCTGCAACATATTGTGTCAGAAACTATTCTGTACAAGGTTGAAATTACACTGATCAAAGTGATAACGTTATGAAACCTACTGCATATACATATATCTTGTTAAACTGCAACATTTAATGTGACAGGTGATGCAAATAAATATACATATAATAATTGCTATGAGTTATGCAATCAATAAATAATTATGATTTAATGTCATGTTAGTTTCTATGTATATTACCAGTGATGATAAATAAGATATGTCAGATTTTAATATGTCATTTGTTTCTAAAATCTTCCTGCTGATCTGCATAGAAAATGTTAGTTGCCACCAGTCTAAAACCTGTATCATTTTAGTTTTAATTCAACATGAGCTCCCTACCATCAATACACATATTATTGGCTGCTATTCCACAGAATTATTGTAGCGCTAAGAGAGTTGTAACTGTATATTGATGTAAAGGAGTTACAACTCTTGTAGTGCTACTATCCTCTGGAATGGGGTCGCGACCCCAAAATTCTATATTGAGCATAAAACAAATTTCCTGCTGTTAAGTCAAATTCTCTGTTTGGACATTTTAAATTGGAACAGAGATGTAATGTGATATAACCATATTATAAGCAATAATTTAAAAAATAATATATATAACATTTTGACAACAGAGTATAAAAAACGAAATTAACAAAATAGGAATGAAAGCATTGAGCAAGCAATTGTAAAATAAAAACAAACGAGATCATACAAATGCATAGCTTAATAAAAAATACCCCATAATCCTTATATTTCTTCAGCAGATATTTGTATAAGTTAAAACATGACTACTATAGTCTAATAGATATGCAAATGTTTGTGATGTTTCATTGGTTGATGGTTACTGCAAATTAACTTCACCTTTGATACTAAAACCTCAAAACCAAATGAAATATTTTTAACTCCCTCCATGCTGGAGGCAACCAGAGAGCTGCACCTGTGCCTGTTCCAGCAGTGAGAGGGTTACAGTAAAGAGATCAATATACACACTATTCTTACCTATAATAACATGTACCGTACAACATGAATGCTGGTATTGATGCATATTACTGGGCAACATTGGATGGAAAATGTCTGCCAGAATTGATATGTCAACAACATCCAAACAAATTAATTTCAGAGTACTTGAAATTAATTAGAATAATAAATATTTCTTAAAACAGATTCTGATGACTGGAACTAGTATGACATAGGTAGAAGAATACTATGATCAGATCTACACAGCTTTGTTATATCCATTTCAGGACATACAGGATTCTATGAGTTGTGCAGGAACTTTCACCTCATAAAATCCTTCATACAGTATCGGGTTGTACAGAATCCTTTCAGCTCTAAAATCCTGTACAAATCCTGTACACCTGAAGTCTCAGCACATACAGATACTTTTACCTCGTAAAATCCTGCATACAGTATCGGGTTGTACAGAACCCTTTCAGCTCTAAAATCCTGTACAAATCCTGTACATCCGAAGTCTCAGCACATACAGGAACTTTCACCTCGTAAATGCAACTCTGTCAGTACAAAAGAATCGATTTGCATACATCATATATATGCCAGGATTTCTTTACGAAAGTCTTCATGAACATTTTATGAAAGATGGTGATGACAAATGTTCATGAGCAGGCTCCATGTGTAAAATTAATTAAGCGAAAAAGACAGTAGGAATTGCATAGAAGGAAAGCATGTCACAACATCCCAAGCTGCCATTTTCCCTTGAGCAGGATTTTCAGTGAATCTTCAGATCCGTAGCACTCCTGTAGGTGGCATTGGGCCGGTTAGTCCAAGGACTCACCTAAACAATCATTGTCATAATGTTTGTCAGAAGCATTCACCTAAACAATCATTGTCATAAAGTTTGTCAGAAGCATTCACCTAAACAATGAAGGTCATGTTTGTCAGAAGCATTCACCTAAACAATAAATGTCATAAAGTTTTTCAGATACATCATACAGTCACCTAAACCATCATTGTCACTGTCAGATGCAGTCACCAAAACAATCATTGTCATAAAGTTTGTCAGATGCAGTCACCTAAACAATCATTCTCATAAAATTTGTCAGATGCAGTCAGTCACCTAAACAACCATTGTGATGAAGCGTGTCAGTTGCAGTCACCTAAACAATCATTGTCATTGTCGAATGCAGTCACCTAAAAATCATTGTCACCTAAACAAACGGTTGTCATCCTTTTAAAAATATTTGAAAAATATGCACATAAATTATGTTTTCTGTATAAATAAAGTAAGTATACCACTTCATTCGCATTAAAGGCATAATATCACAGTCTGACACATATTAAGTTGTCAATTTGGACCGAATTAGAGTTAAACATGCAAAGTACATGCTCTTATCATACACATAATTGCTATTGTACCTCCAAATATCCTTTTACCGCTGTAGGATAGGTAAAGTTCCATTGCAATTTACACTTCCTGGTATAACCAGTATAAAGTACGTCCAATCTCACATTTCCTATGGTTTACTGACTAAGGGAGATAACTCTACTCAGTGAACACGGTCAAAGTAACT
>JAUTBV010157347.1:0-10258 GCA_032361325.1 Lepetodrilus fucensis | reverse complement strand
TCTTTCGGACGGTAGTAAACTGGACTTTGAGGTAAATTGTATTAGTCCGCATATATATTCCTGGCTATCAGTAAAAATCGTTTTCGATTGAATCCACAATAATAAAACACATCTGGGGTAATAAATAGGATATTACACGATGTTCTATTGAATATCAACTCTATGTCCCTCGTGAAATAATTTTATTTGCACTCGCTGAAGCTCGTGCAATAACATTATTCCACATATATAGTACTGCTTGCAACTGCAATGTAGCCTATTTACACAGTTGTTATTTGACTAAATTGGTGGTTTTTAGTAACTTTTTACTGAATATTGATAATGAGCGTTTATTGTCAGGACCGAAAGCTGAGGACCCACTCGAAAAGGATTGTTTAGTGGATGTGAAAACCGGAGACAGTTCACGAAGTTTATCTGGTAAATACAATACTTTGTATTCTTCTGCAATGCAGTTACCTTGAGTTATCACACAATACTGGCTAACATGAGATATCGCTTGTAGACGACCAAGAGATATCTACTAGGAAATATCGCTTACAAACATTGTCCTTATTGGTCAACCATGCCACTCATCAGCTGTTGCCATCCAATCGACAGCCGTTCAGAACAGAACAGAACAGAATGTTATTCTCATAAAGTCACTTTCGCGTCCATGATTTGAATGGACTTGTCAATTTAACCCATCAATTGTCACCATAGCAGGTGCATGTGAAGACTTCTGTTCAGTAACTAAGCAAGTGAGATACACTATTTATACCTTACATTTGAGCATATTTCTTTCGTTATATTATTGGGTGATAAAGAGAATCTCCACCTCGTGTCTTTTGATATCAAAGCCTCGGACTTTGCTTTCTTTTATCAACGAGTAGGATAACACTGACATATATCATGCACTCTATTAAGGCGATTATAATTTGCATTCACCAGAGATAGAGATATATCTTGCATCCTGATAAGAATCGTTGCGTGCAATAATGACAACACATTTACAATACGCCAACTTGTTTATTATCCTGGTCAATGGATCAGTACGCACTATTGATGTACATGCATATTGTATATGTTGTTCGAAAATAGGATGGATCTGAACAAGAGTAATGACCGGAGATAACAGTCTTAGGGTGGATTCAAAATACATTGTATTAAATGAATCTATGACATAGGTTCACGTGTATCATTAAGTGCATCAATTCGTGAATACTGTAGTTTTTAATTATTATATATATTTCTAAGATGCACGTTTTCTTATTGTCTTAGTTAACGACGTTTCATTGCAATTATTTCGATGTTTAAAATGGTTTTTGACATTTCTGGAAAGATTTCTACTCTAACGTAGTTGCACTTGTTATTTGTAATACAAACGAAACTATTTTATTTCCCTGATAACACTATTCGGAACCATGTAGCTAAACGAATCCGACTTCCCTGCTCGGAAACTTGGCATTACTCCATGAATGTTAACGCTCACAAACGAACTACACATACCTGGCCCCCGTTTCACGACGGCCTCCTAAAGTGAGCTCTTAAAGTTACGACCCAGCATATCACCTCCTAAGTTAGATGACGATTTAAGAAGGGATATGACTTGTGGCATGGTCGTGAAACACTTTAGGATGTGATAACTCGGGTTAGGAGTTCCTAACTAGTTAGGACACCGTTGTGAAACGGGGGCCAGGTCTCCGGAGTCTCGTGGAAACCAGAGTCTCTGGAGTCTCATGGAAACCAGAGTTTAGTGGGAGTCTGTCTGCGGGTTCATGGACTGTCTAGTGGGAATCTGTCTGTGCAGACCCAATGTCCTTCTCAATCAATAGAGCGGGTTAGATGACCTGTGTATATTCTTATATCAGTCTCTTTAGGGAGCATTTACATCCTTAGGTCATGGTGGCAAAGGCTGGTAGAATACCTGTTCCAATTTTGTGTTCATGTAAACAGATTCGAAGACATGCATATGTTCTTTTACCAGTTACTTTAGGGAACATTAGAGTTCAGTGCACCATTGCTGTCTACTAGATCCACGGAGTACATTCTTGTTGTACGACTGCCAGGAAACAGACCAGAATTCTGATTATCGAGTTTTATTGGCCTCGTAAAATCTTCTAGAATCTTCTCAGTTATACAGACACATAGTTTTGGTGCAGTAGAGATAGTAAATGTTTGACAATAAATGGGTGTTTCCCCTTAACCCCTTCCCACTCACATCCACACCCACCTCCACCCCCACCTCCACACCCACCTCCACCCACATCCACACCCACCTCCACCCCCACCTCCACACCACATTCACCCTTGCTTGTATCTGTCCCAATGTCGGCAACACATGACTGTGTCATCGTGAAGGACGCGATATGAAGATATATCCACTGTCGTAGCCAATGACACGAACGCCTGCACTCGCGTTCACGAGGAACCCCAACCATTTTGAAAATGGACCCCATTCTTTCAGTTATGTTCGCAGAAAATACTATTTTATCCGCTTTTTGAAAGGTTTCCTGATTTTATCATTGGCTCTGCATTTCGCAGGAAAACGTTTATGCCAGAGGTGTGTTTGGCGCCCGACCAAGGAATGCAGTCGGCAGTTGATTGATTGGCTGGGAGCACAGGGAGGCAGTTTGGGGCTAACTTTCTTACCTTTTTGCAATCAGGTGTGAAGAGTTCCTTTAATGCAATTTGTCAGATAGGACAGGTTGGAGGATAATTACAATCAGCTTTGACAATAATTATGTCAGAAGTGGAAGATGATGGCACTGCTTTTATGCACTGAAGGTGTGGGCAGAGAAAGTGAAGAAATAGTTGGCGTAGATGAGAGAAATATTGGATAGACAAGGGAGAAATGTTAGGCATTGTGATATTTATTGGCGAAACGGTGAAAAATATTGGGGGAAACTTGACGCTAATTATTGTTAGTTAGTGTTTAACGTTTGCATCCAGTGTAGCTGATATTGCCTAAATATTGGGCATCAAGGATGAGAAATATTAGGATTCATGAGGAGAAATATTTGGGAATTTAGGGGAGAAATATTTGGAATCTAGGGGAACATTAGATATGAAAGTGAGACTTATTGGATTTCGAAGGAGATAAATATTGGGAATTTACATATTAGAAATATCGAAAAGTGATGAACTATTGGGCAACATGGTGATGAATGAGCATTGGGGCATCCATATTCGGGGGATAAATGTATATGAAACATTTGGCATCGATTTCAGAAATGTTGGAGCTTCTATCAGTATAAATATAGGCCATCAAGGATCATGGTAATGGGTGCAACACAAGACATACCAGAAATCATGATAACAAGAAATGCTTGGCACCAAAGGTACAGCTATCTGGAATGATGGGATGACGTATCTCACAATGAGTAGCAGAGGCTGAGATTTGGCAGGGTTTGATTCGGTGTCTTGCTGCATGTTCTAGATCACTTTGACAGGTCAACGCTTTGACGACAGAAAAACAAAATGCTGTGATCCCCGACAATCCATTCTTTGAGAGGAAACCCTCTGACTGTATTGATTCACTTTGTGTTTTCTCCTCGTTCAGGAGAAATACGAAACAGGTTTTAATACAAGTCATTGCAGCTGGTTTATCAAGGATTGTTCGCAGTGACATGCAGAAGATAATTTGTCTTTGGTTTTCTAGCAGCTTAATGTGACCGAAATGTTTGCACAGCAATTAGAAGCAGTTAATCCTCAATTTTGTTTGCTGTCCTTCTTTTGAACGGTTTTTGATTTAATAGTCCCTTTTCAAACTTGAATGATCAAAGTATCAATGTGCATTATCTTTAAGATAAGAAAAGCATATCATTACGTTAGTTTGTGTTTTAATATGAACTTATTTCCCCTTTGAACTTTGTTTTGCTGATGTGGACTTTCCTTTGATGGGACAAAGCTGGAATTAACTGATGGTGGATGTTGAAGATAGATATGTATGCACAGCAGTTGCTCTAGCCATTCCTGAAACTCAAGAAATACGACAAAGGTTTGACCGTATGTTAGAAAACATTTAACCATCTCCACACTGAAGGCAACTGGAAATGTACCTGTGCATAATCAATCAAGGAGAGGGTTAATAAAGCTTTGTGCAGTTGTTCCAGCCATTCCTGAAACTCAAGAGACGCAATGAAAGTCATTTCTGAGGCAACACAAAGGTCTCGGACAGTATTTTTCCTGGCATGAAAGCATTTGTGTTGTCATGTCGTATTCCTACACTAATTACATGTATCTTCGTCTTAATTGAGATAGAGTTGCTTCCTAATCAACAGTCAGCATGGAATAGTTGTAGGTGCCTCGTTGCTTCAGGATGAAGAAGTGAAGGAATGCGTTCTGAAGATATATGAATGTTACGTCGTTAACGCATGCCGTGACGCTTAACGTCCTGCCAGGTTTAGGATATTACAGAAAATTGTGTAAATTACAGAAAATTATGTACGTTACTTGCATGTGTAATACTTGCATATTACCAATATTTTGGATTGTTAACCTTCTATGTTCTAGCAGCAATCAGAGATGCCCGATTACTCTGTTATTGACAAAGTATCTATCTTCTTCACTTTGAATTGTCAATAAACAATTTTAATTAAGAGAAGAATATTTAGGGGGGCATGTGGGGCATATACAGTTCTATGACAATGTTAGAAATTAACACTGATTACCATGATTCTAATGAATTAAATAATTAAATAATAATAATTTAAGGGACAAAGTGGGATATACAGTTCCATAACAACTTTAGAAATTAAAACTAATTACATTACAATTTTATGAAGATTAAGGTAAATAAAAAACATTTTCTCTTCCATCGTCATACTTTGAGAACTAGTTGTTATTTTACAACTAGCTCTCAAAGTATTAAGACTAGTTCCTCAAAGTATTAGGTGTCATTAGCTGTCTACAGTTTTATTCAAAGTCTGATTTACTTCTGAGTTGCAAAGCTGTCTTCACAGTTATAAAAACATTCCCACCTGTAATCTCTAACGTTGTGAAGTGGAGAGAGAGAACTTTTTATCTGGATCGCAAATGTAAACTTCATAAGATTGATATCGCCTGGTGGAATATAAACTGATGACATTATCGAGGGTAATGCATGGTTATTGCACGGGTAATATGGCAGAACTATCTCCATGTGCTACCTCACCTGTTGAAATGTTCCCCCTGGTGCCACGTTTACTTACCTGGGCAGTCGATGCATCCCCCAGTGATTAAAGTTTTAATCAAAGTCATTTTCCTTGAGAATATCTCTCCCGCAGCGACATTAAACTCCATTATTCACTCTCTCGAGAATATCTTAATACAAAGTTTAAGTGATTTTAGAATATTCTGTGCCAGTGGCCATATGCACCTGTAGGGGGATGATAACATTTAATACTTATGTTGTGATATACCTATAATGTGTGCCAAGATGATGTCAAATATAATTATGTTGTTGGTATATTTTGTCCAAATATCCTGAAAATATTTTCACGTGTGTTAATAAAACCTGCACATCTTGAGCGGTATCGCTTTCAAAATGTTGTTATTTCTTTAGTTATTGCAATATTCCATGTTGCAGATATGACGTTCCACTTTTATACCTGGATTTAACGTTAACTGTAACATGAAAGTACACAGGATATGGTAGACGGTTGATGTAGTGATGAACCAGTGAGATTATTCGTAAGTAAGACAAAACAATAAACACCTGTCAGGATCTCTCGGACTCGGTCATCGCACGTGCAAACTGGAAATATTTGGTGTGGCACGCACGCTTGCAACAGCACGCTTGCAACAGCACGCCCGCAACAGCACGCCCGCAACAGCAACACCCGTCTGTAATATCTTTAACACCAGGAAGAGGTGCAGCACATCCCTACGAGGTCAGAGCCCACAGTCGATAGATATCGCGAAGAGAAAAAAATAATCGCATGTTGTCGTAATATGCAGATAACTCATAGGCAGTTAGGGCTACCATCTTGTATTGGGTGCCAGAAACCGGAGCTTCTGATTGGTTAGATTGACACAGAACTGCGACTACATCGTGAACAGCAAATATCTCGTACATTTGCATTCTCTGGGATAAATATTGGTAAATGGAACCAAAGAGGTGTTTATTGTAATGGAACATTCTACAGCGGATAATGGGAATGGTTTCTTTGAGGTTACATGCGTAAAACATGTACAGCAATATGAAATGTTCATCAGGGAATTATTAGATAACATATTTACCCCAATTGTTCTACATTATTACCTCAATATACCTGACAATGACTCGTCAGCATGATTTATTATTACAATTAGTATGGCACTAGTATGGTACCAACAGGCCATCAGTATGGATATCACAGCAGGCCACTAGTATGGGTACCACAAAAGGGTACCAGGATGGTACCACAACAGGGTACCAGGATGGTACCACAACAGGGTATCAGGATAGTAGCACCTGGCAGTTGAAATGTCTTGGAATGGCTCCCAGCACAGATCACAAAGCACATCAAGGTAGATGTAATTTACATTGTTCGGATGCCACAGCCTCTCTTTGATTTCTCATCACAGGTTGTGTCAGAGAAAATAGCCATCGCCACATGGTGGTAGACTTTCTCAGGTCTCAGGACTGTTCTTTTCTCATGGAGAACTGTGTTCTCTCACCCTAGATGACACAAACATGAGTGTTACGTAACATTTCCATTAAAATCTGTGTTTTTCTCTCTTAATTATTATGGTTATATTATGGCGATTATTTCTTGGAATATTATCAATTCCGTGTGTTTAGTGTTCTGTGTCGATGGCGGTCCTAAGTTGGTGATAATCAGAAACATGTGTGTTGGTGTAGGCATGTATAGAGACCACCCCCAGTAGTTAATTACATTCATTACCACTGAAAGGCCTGAAACTCGACCCCCAGGACTAGGAGCTCTCACCCTGGAAGACTTCACTATCGCCCATAAATGGCTTACATCCCCCTCGGATGATATTTACCACCACCCCCATAAAAAAAGAAAATTTCTTTAATTTTTTTAATTTTTTTTTATAACCACATAAACACTTACATTGCATAACATTTCCTTTGAGGTGCATGTTTTAACTAATTATTACAAGTTACATTCTGGGGAGCATGTTGGTGTTTCAAGTCTACGTGCTTTGTGTTCTGTGGATGTTTTATCTGGCGTCTGTGTTAATCGCGACCACGTGTGTTTATATAGAGACCGCCCCTCTGGAAGATGGGCAAAAATACTTATTTTACCTTTATTCCGTTTGTTTACCTGCATGGCCGCAGTAACCGTAACAACCTTTCCAGGAGCTGTATGTTTGCGCGGTGTAACCCACGCAAACCGCGCAAACCTTTGATGTACGATGGCGAGGCACTCGCTCGTTATTCTTGTAACGTTAGCGAACACTTTAGACATAAGTTTCCTGAAACGTTCCCCCCTTGTTGTATGACGGCATTGTCTTTACCTGCCGATCTCAGACCATCTCGGACGATCTCAGACAAAATCACTGGCATTCACTCCACAAGTGGATAAACAAACACTTCTGGATTTTTGTATGTGCACCTAGCATCGTGGACTTTTCGAGCTGTCCGTATGACTTTAAACAATTCCTGAGTTTGTTTGTAAATGTAATATGTAAGTCGTGTAGGTTTTGTCTGGGTTCTCATCCTGTGACATTCTTCCTGCTGTATTGATAACAATTACTGTTGGGCATCTCTCATTGCCTCCAGCCGAGTGAGTGTGTGAGTTAATATGGAGTTTAACGTCAGTGAATATGGAGTTTAACGTCGCTGCGGGAATCTTTTACCCAGCTGAGAGAAGGTTAATGTAATATTTTTGCTTTATGTGTCTGTTATTGATTCTTGAGAGTTCATCAATTTCCTACATCTATCAAAGGGAGTGGAAAGTGATTTGATATATTGAAATTATATTAGTTTTATCAAATTTACGTGTCTTTGCTGCATCTGTTTCAAGGTTTATTGTGGTGTTCTCAGAATGCGAGACAATTATACTATCTAGTTCAAAACTAATATTTTCAACATAACGCAATTTAATCTATAGGAAAATTGCAGGAATATTCCGAGTTTTAGAAGTAAGTGTCAAAATAAAAAGTAATTTAATTGCAAGATACTTAAACTCTCTAGTTGATACAATGTATAGTAATTTAATTGATTGTGAAAGTGGTGTTCACCAAACTTCATAGCTTCGAAAACCCATACCTAAAACACTAAGAAACAGCAAATACCAGAAGTAGTCACCGAGTTGTGAAAGAACCTCTTTAACCCTCTACCTGCTGGGTTAGGCATGGGCACTGCTTTTAAGGGCATTTCTGGTTTCATCCGGCAGGTAGATGGTTAAATAAAGTCTGGACGTCCCTGGCTTCGGGACGATCAATTAAATGATTGTCTTACCTGAGTAATGATAAGACATGCCCACAAACAGTAAATATGCTCCAGCTCATCTGTGCTACAGGTGTTTTGGATAGAATCACTACGTTTTTGTGCCTAGTCTGCGTTTTCAATCACATTTTATGCAGTTGTAGATTTACTCTCCAGGCTTATCTTTACCACGTGTGTTATGGTACTTGGTTGTGAATTTTTAACATTTATGATTCGTGATATATCATGGATTCTCTTAAAGGTGAAGAAGATATGGGTTGTGTTTTAGATAAAGGAAAAAACAAACTATTTATTAGTGAGATTGTCAGATTCGTGTCTCAATTTGTGTTACGTGTCGGTATGGTTTCTTTTCAATTCAACATGATTAACCCTTTCTATGATGGGTTAGGCATAGGCACAGTTGTTTAGGGCATCTCTGGTTGCCTTCAGCATGAAGATAGTTAAATGGGCAGATACATGTTAAATTATATCTAGTTAAGAACTAGGAATATTAACTATTTTACTAGTATTGCTGTAATAGTAAAAAAATAGAAAGGCTCTGTATATCTTATTTGTATTTAGTACATTCACTGGCGTAGTGTTACATGTATAAATGTATGTAATTCTTTTTAATAATGCAATAATGTGCAAATGCCATTTGAGAATGAGTTCAATTTGTTATATATTCCTTAAGATTATTTTATTTGAAATAACATAAATCATGATATAATCAATAATTTTGAAAGCAGTCCTTTCACTTAATAAAGAGAAATGTATTTTTCTTTCTGTTTTCTTCTTCTAGAAAATCGAATTTAAGAATGAAACAGGATGGACATTGATATATAATTCAATAAAACATAATATTAAGACAATTTACAGGGTTTTCATAATAAATTTGAATCATATTCTATTTTTGTTTATTCCCCCGATTGAGACGTACATTATTTTGCGATCAATTTGATTGGACATAATTCTACAGATGTCTGGTTCTAAAACCAGCAAAGACTGACTTGAGGCAGCGAGGTCAAATGTGAGCTCTATGAAACACTGCTCACGTGACAGTGGCAAACAGATATATCCGGACATGTGCTTCACAAAAGAGTCGTACAGTAGTCCCGGCATAAATATGGGCACACGTCGTAACCTGACATACTTTATAGTACCATTGGCCTTGACTTACGCCACCACAACTAATGGTACGACCAATTCGTGATACACGTGTCCGTTATCGATTCTGGCGAGTTCATCAATTCCCTACACCTATGACGAAGGGTCGGCAGAGCTTTGAGATGTTGAAACGATATTATTTTTATCAAATTTGCGTGCCTTTGCTGGGACTGTTTGGACGTTTATTGTGATGTTCTCTGAACGTGAGACACTTGAGACGTATTGCCTGTGATTGGATATCCTGCCAGGGCGGCATGCTGGGAACAGATTGCAGCTTCTCTTTGGTTGGTTGAAGATCCACTTGAACTTTCTCTAGTCACTGGTCGTTGTGATTGAATATTGATTTTTGTCATCGGACATTGGTTTTCCTTCAAAATTAGGTCAGTTATGTTAGTGGAATTTGATGATTTGCCTGTGGTATTGGTTTTTATTATAAGTTGTGAACATTATATATTGGTATCTGATTTGGGTTAAATAAACAATTGTCTTATTTTCTCTTTTTACCCCCCTTCACACCCCTATCTCTCTTGTAACACACATTTCTTGCTTCATATCTTTCTTGCTTTTCTCTCATCATAATCCTCCTCTCTCTCTCTCCTCTCTCTCTATCTTTCTCTCTCTTATCTCTTTCTTTCTCGTTCTCTCTATCTCTCTCTCTCTCTCTCTCTCTCTCTCTCTCTCTCTCTCTCTCTCTCTCTCTCACACACACACAAACAAAAAAACAACCCCCCACAAACAAACACACACACAAAC
>JAUTBV010157336.1:0-10259 GCA_032361325.1 Lepetodrilus fucensis | reverse complement strand
ATATATATCTCTCACTCAAACACACACACACACACACACACACACACACACACACACACACACACACACAGACACACACATACATACACACTCACATTTCTAATTATTCATATGAAATCTTCTGCTACATGCATATGTGTAAACAAAATCAATCAATCAAGAACGCATTAATATTTGTTTTTGCTAATTGTAAAGACAAGAACGAGCTATGCATTACGGACATATAATACACCCTACATCTTTCCAGCAGTGAAGCAACGATTTGAATTATTTCTTCTTATTGTATTCGCCACAGCGGTGAGCAAATCACAAAGGCTCACCTATAATATAGCTCATTATCTCAACAACAGCGTTATTTATCCACTTACAATATCATCATTGATAATTAAATGTGCTCATATGATTTTCCTACACAAGCCATACTCTCAAGGGTGCTTCATGATAAATATGTTTACACCTGTCAGCTTAAGATCATATTTCAATTACTGCTAATATTAGCATTGTTCTTCTGTCCGGAAGACATCGTTAGTCAAACATGGAACTAACACTAATCGACTGCTTCCATACACCTAACCTAGGAGCCGTGTTTATCTTTTAGTGATGTTCTCAGATCAATGTAATTCAACATGTGAACATGCGCACATGGCGGTCATTGAATATACCCCAGTCTGAAGTCTACGGGGGAACATGTGTCATGGGCATTCAGCCGTTGAATAGTTTCTATATGGCTGATACAATGGTAACGGTTACCCCGACGCAATGGTAACGGTTACCCGTGCTATATTGTCACAGTGGAGGCCCCCATGGTGCCAACACTATGGCGCACGTCATACGCAATCTACCTATACCCTTTACCGTAGCACTCGGCTTTCTGAATAATTAATGGGACATTAATCAATATGAGCATTTAATTGTTACGTGTGAATATTTCAGCCATATGTTTTTCTCTGACTTCTGGTGAGATTATTATCAATTGATTTATTCTGAAGTGGATATTTTATACTTCTATAGTTATCGAAATGTTTCGCCTTTTAGACAATTAATTGAATACCCTTTAAATCTGTGTAAATTGCAGAGTAGTAACAAGTATTATAATGTATGAGGGTCGGACTAATTACTAGATATGTGGAATCCACTAATTAGTTTATATATTTATTTATTTATTTATTAATTAATAAATACTACTATTTTACATAGGTACACGTAAATGTCAATGTAAAATGTAATGATATGGAATGTTACTCAACGTCGATTCCTTAACTCTAACAATGAACTTGGGAGGCACGTGCGCTAGAATTGCAGAGGACGACTAGCCTAGGAGAGAGAGAGAGAGAGAGAGAGAGAGAGAGAGAGAGAGAGAGAGAGAGAGCGAGAGAGAGAGAGAGAGAGGGGGAGAGGGATAGAGGCAGATAGAGAGATATATAGAGAGAGGGGAAGGGAAAGGGGTATAATAAATAGAGAGAGAATGAAGAGGGGGAGAAAAGAAGGAAGGGAAATATGTATAATAAATAGAACTATAAGGAGACGGAGAGGGAGGGAGATAGATATAGAGAGAGGATGGAATGGAAATATATATAATAAATAGAAGAGAATGAGGCAGAGAGGGAGAGATAGAGAGATATATAGAGAGAGGGGAATGGAAAGGGATATAATAAATATAGATAGAATGAAGAGGGAGAGTAAAGAAGGAAGGGAAATATATATCATAAATATAAATATAAGGAGACAGAGAGGGCGAGAGAGAGATAGAGAGAGGATGGAAGGGAAATATATATAATAAATAGAGAGAAGGAGGCAGTGATGGAGAGATAGATAGAGAGAGAATGAATGGAGGGGAGGGGAGGACAAGGGAGAACTATTAAAACTATAATAAAATACGGACATTGTTTCACTCGGTCGTATATGCATGTACTACACTGCATGCTATGTGGGGCATTGTCTTATGTTTGCGAGGGTAAGCATGACATATAATTGTCCTGACTGTACTGGGTAAGCAGATCATTAGTCGATATGTCTCTCATTATACGGGTTAATTGTATATGTCCCTCATTATACTATTTCTCTATCGATCCCTTTCTAAAATTACATTGATATGAGCATTGATTCAGCGTGAAGCTATGTGTGTTCACGTCTCATGCACTTACCACATAGACTGAGATGTGAGGAATGTCAGATGACAGAATTCTGAGCAATAGTCTGCGAATCAGTTCGCCGTCAGTCATGGTCAGTGATGTGGACAGACAGTGTCGTGTATGTCCCCTATACTCCTTGTGGTGTCGGGTTACGGTGTGCCACTTATACCATCTGCAGCGTCACGTATGCAACGTATACCCTATTACAAGCATACGCACGACGAGGAACAGCGTTGACAATATACAGAATACACGTGTTAATAACCAAAGGACACGCCATAGTGTCCATAGGTGCCACGGAACAGTCCAACCGTAGTTTCCAATGGGATTGGAGAAACGTCATCCCGAGTCCATGGCCAAAACGAGGGATGCGAACAAAGACTCACAACGTATTTGTCACGGTTTTACTTTCATTAATTACCGTCGTCTACTGAAGTAGCTCTGTCATTGCTACACGAAGCAGCACCGCAGTAAACATCGTCATTCACGTTCATTGACATAACGTAGACAGACTAATCTCGGTGGCTAAATTAACTTGCCTACAAGTCCTAACTCCAAACAGACAACACAGGAATTGCATTGTTTACATCTCGCATCCACTTCTGGTCGGATATCTAATTGAGGGATTTCCTTTATTAGAACATTCTATGGGATAACGACTCGACCTGGGCCGACTGTGTGAGAGGGAGACTTGAGGGACTTTAAGTTCCTGCTGCCAATTGTCGAGAAAGGGCTAACGGTCAGCGTCGTGATAGCCTCTGCTACTTAACCACCTGCCACCATCTCCGGAATGGATGGACTTGGTAGCAATGTCCATACTACAAGGGACTCATAGAACACGCATATGTATATGTGTATGTCCACTACTGTAGCATATACGACTACACATATTTACATGAAGTGTTCATACATCATGCAGATATTTTAATGCGATATGCATATATTAGAAATGCCAAGACAATGGAATACTGCAATATACATGTTACTTCCAACAGGAACACATTCGAAATAATGAATGGGAAACAGGGATAACATTTAAAAGTACATTCACCTTTAATTCTTGTATTTATTAAAACCGTATGGACATTATTTCGGTTGTCGTAGTGTACGGGATATTTTAATGAGTTAATATAGAAAACAGACGAGACTTGGATGGATTGTTTTATCTATCCTACAGAGTATCTCGTACATTCTCGATGTCAGATGGGGGAATTGTTAGTTAGCTATTTCGATTTTCTTGGCGTCTGGCAATACTGAGGTGGGATTTCGCATGTTAAAGAACATAACTTGGACTACTCTAATTTAAAGAATACATTCTAATAATGCTATATATGTCATTGACATAACTGTGGACAGTCAGGCGAGGTGATTGGTACAAGTACAACATTCACTTGCATTTCTTTCCACATTTGTAATAGTGTGTAGTTACAAGCTTGCATATATGCCATATATTCACTAATGCTATTATTTTTTAAAGTGAAATTTGAGTTGCTGCTCAATATAGTATGCGTCATCTACGCTCACTATGATTCCTTTATGATGTTCAGGTTCTGACCGAGATTACGAAGCATTTTGAGTACGATTCCATGCTCAAGATCCAAGTTTATATATATAGGGATTTGTGAACAAAACTGAGTTGAATCTGACATCGTAATAAAAGAAAAGCGTCGTACTCTCCATCCTCGAAAACGCAAGCCATTATGACTACACTAACCTCCGTCAAATACCCTAGCATCATTGTCTATATAGAACTCCGTTTTCGACACGCGACAGTTGCGTGGGGGTTACGTTCTCTAAATATATCGACCATTCCGAGATAACCCTGAATCGATATATTTAGAGCACACGTAACCCCCACGCAACAGTCGCGTGTCTAGTGGGACTCTGATTGGTTGATATAAATATAATGTATTCATATATTCATTCGGAGTGCTACATAGACAGTGATCCCAGGGTATTTGACGGAGCCATAATGGCATGTGTTTTCGAGGATGAGTACAGGGTGACCGTATTAAGACGGTGCCTATACATTATTACTAAATAGCACTTCCACTACAGATTTGTGTACTAACTGTCACAACATGTACATTAATGTATACTGTATGCATTGAATTCAATAGCAGCACGTTAATATGTTCATTTACCCCTCGGCCTACTGGATCAGACAATACACTTTTCTTTAAGGCATATCCGGTTGCCTTCATCACTGAGAGAGTTAACTGTATAGTACGTACTATAACATACCCACCCTCTTGTGAAGGACTTTTCTGAAGACACCCTTTGACCTCTCTTTCGTTTTTTTCTCTCCTACCATCGCCAGGGTTATCACTGCTGGGTGTAGAGCACATGGCCTATAGAGAGGCCTGTAGATAGGCCTGAAGTGAGGACCTCTCCTTGCCAGATACCATAGCAATTGCCACGTCTCTGTGACCACTGATACTCGGCTACTACAGATTACAAGGTTAATGATAGGGCTAGTGAAAACTACCAATGCAATTACGCATACGCGCCTCTGAAATGTACCAGGTATTCTTTGCATCGCCGTAGCAGTGATGTATGCGACGTGTGCTCACCGCTGGCAATTACATATCTGATTGTTTGCCGGAGAGTTTAGATACAAAGTATAATTTATACATCTGACGAAAGGTCAACAGAATATGGCTGCTTATCGTGAAGGTAATAATTGAATTTGGCATAGTAAGTTATGTGAAGTGTTGCAGACGCTGGGCACATATATTATAAACGAATTTTGGTTTTAGTAGTTAGGAATGCTAATATAAATTAAACAGACACTTCTCCCCGTGGTGTTAGGTTATACATGCAATGGTAATACTTGTTGGAAAGAAGAGGTATTTGGATACCACCGCTGTGGAGTGATAACGTTGTGTTTGATATATCAGTAGCTGTGCTCACATATGTGTATGGGTGTCGGCATTAATAAACTGAATATGACAATCAACGGCACACAAATTATAATATGTAACTGATTATAATATTAAGCATAAGAAGGTGGTGATCATATTATATAGGCCTATAGGTATTTCCTTATCGTAAACCAGTAGCCTACTTATCGACACCGCACCGTCCATGTACAAAATAGAAGCCTGTTCGACATCAATCATTTTACTTTGACATCTTACATCCCGACAGTCTGAAATAGTTCCATGTAAAGTAATTATCGATATCTCATGGGAAGACTCCACACAATGAAGAAACCTAATAACGTGTAGTCATTTTTTTGTTTGAGATGTATTAGTTCTACCACAGTTGACTAAGTAGCATTGGACGTAATTGGGATGCGAATTAAAAATATGTTTTAATCCTTACAGGTTAATTCCGATTTACATAAACTATTTCCACATAGATACTGAACGTAATTGCTAAATAGAAACAGTTCATGATATTGGTGACTCTACAAACGGACTTATTCTCCCGGCTAGAAGTCGATATCTTCAAGAAATTGGTAAATCTTGATTTTATGGTTCCACATTTCGCCTGCCTGATTGACTTCATGGAACACTCAACATATTAATAGCTCTGATGAGGGCTAGTCTGACCGCGCCTCAAAGCCCACTTGACAACTGTTGGACTGGTAGTATAACAATCTAGTGATTCTACGGCCTCGTAGCCGCTCGTTTATTTCACTTGACCAATTAAGTGAACTGAGCTCATTGGTTTACTGTTGTTAGGCATTTCTGGTCAAGACGCAATTACTGCAAGTCAGCTGCCGCAATTCACATTGGTCAATTACGTGTAAATGGGACCATAATTACTCGATTACCCATCTCTGCATGTTGAGCCTCCCCATCAACCCCCGAACACCGGTAACCTCGCCGCGGAATAGACGGCTCATCACTGATAGCACGAACGGTTTCAATAAAGCAATCATAAGTTGTGTAGGTGATTGGCACGGGGTGACAAATCTACGTACACTTGTTGGTTAATTCTGCATGTAATTGCAGCTTGTTCTTGAAGGGTAATTACTCTGCCTGCGCTACTGTGTCCCGAGCAGGCGGGTGTCAATTGTTAGACTGACTTTCAGGAACAATTGGTTCAGTACTTAAACAATAAGGGAGAACTAAAAATAATAATATTGTTTGAACAGGTATTGACCGACAGCTTGTGATAGTATTGTTATATTCCTGTCTCACACAAAATGTTGAATATAGCGTCCCAAGCTCGTGTTTACTAACTATGGGTACCAGGTATGATTTTTAGCCATGTGACAGACAAACATATGTCTTATTTCTCATAAGTCAAGGTTCTTGATAAAGAACACATACAACATACATAATATGCATACAACAGTACGTAATAGTTTTATAGTGTTTTATATGTGAATACTAAAAGACGCAATAACAGAAGGGCAATGATATTTGTAGCGCTAGGAGAAGGCATCTAGTTCATGGAGGATAGTTACCGCCTCCTTCACCTCCTCCTCCTACTCCTTCTCCTCCTTCACCTCCTCCTCCTACTCCTGCTGCTACTCCTCCTCCTCCTACTCCTCCTCCTCCTACTCCTCCTCCTCCTACTCCTCCTCCTCCTGCTGCTACTCCTCCTACTCCTCCTCATCCTCATCCTCCTGTTGCTACTACTATGACTACTACTACTACTACTACTACTACTACTGCTACTACTACTACTACTACTACTACTACTACTACTAATAATAATAATAATAATCATCATCATCATTACCATCATAATAATAATAATAATGACTTTAATCATCACCATTACCATCATCATGATCATCGTTATCATCATTATCATCATTATCATCATCATCATTATCATCATTATCATCATCATCATCATCATCACCACCACCACCACTATAATAATAATGCATTTAAGACAACAGATAATTACTATTGTCTCCTTTTAGATGATACTGATCATAAGCTCAATTCAGTTTAGATATAACCAAGTTAGATCTAGTGTTTAATACTATTTTTAAAAACTGGTTTCATCTGGACATTATTTAAATTAAAATAACATACTTTTTAATAATTGAAATTAATAACACCTAACACGACTGTGCAAAGATACTGACTATTCGAATATTACCTTTAATCGACTGTCTTGATAATATGACCATGATATAAAACATGACACTTGGTAATGATGATGTCAATGAATAAATCTAGATAAAACAAATCCTAAATATTGAACTAGTACAATTTGACATATATTGATGGCATAGGAAATATGCTGATTACCGGTTGTACCTAAAATAGACATTCACGAGTATTCAGTTTTCTTCAAATATCTGTAATCATTAGGCTAGATGTGCCAGTCCTGAAGCTAATGGTCATCGTGTAATTTGGACGAGTTGGCATCGGTATGTTGGATCTATATTAGTATCGTGGTTGGTATTGAACACAAGTATCTTACTACTATACTAGAATATGACATCGCATGTTTCTAGCTGGACTGCAATGGTATAAATGGTTGTCTAGCTTGTGATGCATAGCTGTCGCTGATGACTTCCTATATTGCATAGCATTGTTTGTAATGATATTACAAATATAGTATACCCAATACTATAAATGTTAGTATAATGTGATAATAACAAAAATATGATGTATTATGCACATAATTAATATGATGTAGTATGCACACACTTTATTTTACGGAAAATAATTAAATCACACTAAATTGTAACCGCATGTATATAATAGGCCACGTGGTCATTATTGGTGATGCAACGTAAGCCGATTTAACTACTAATATAGAAACTGCTGCCATAAATATATTTATTTAAATAGTTGATATTGCAAGAGTTACAAAATTAATATGCAGTCTATAGCTCGCATGTGTACTATACTATAATTATGTATTAAGTTTAATACAATAATCTATATATACCGTATACCGGGACATTTTTGAGGTGCGGCTTTTTCGTGGTACTACATATCTTCATTATGTCATCTATCCATCTGGATACGTGCATTATACTAGGAGCATTTAGTTACCTCTATCAAAACGTTCTTAATCGCAATATGTTATTACTGGGAGCATCCTGAAGGGCTTGATGATGCACCACAAGGGCAATGCTCACAGCATACAGTGACACAGAAAGGAATGCATCCATGCAGATGATAGTATCAGTGTAGTCAAACCACCAGGACGGGCCATTTACACGATGCCCCCCTTACCGCCCGGGACCCGCTTTCCTCTTTCAGGGGCCTGACAAGTTCCTGTCAAGAGACCGATTTAAACATATGGGATAGCAGATATTGACCCTCGACTGATTAACAAAATTACAGTCCCTGTTCACAAAACAGACGTCCTGTTTCTGACTTCTATTACCAGTGCCCGTCCCCTGGTCGTGCCTTAGATTAACCAAAGTAGATGGTTATCGATTCTTGGAAATTTGGCACCAATTTCGTCATTTCCTTCCATGAGAAATTCCGAATATTGAGACGAACGGCAGCTTTCTATTACTCGTTCAACCTCATCCGCAGCCTCGCCTTTAGTTCCGTGAAAGATGAACTATTGCCCCTGGATGGAACTTCGCTGTAATATATAACATTTGGACCCAGGAGTGTTCGTTCTAGCGTTGAAACCGCTGAGTCACGACCAATGGGAAACAATGTAACCTGTATGCCATGGAAACTGAACTGTTTTGGTTTCCAATATTACAGACGAACAGTGCATTCGGCTCTTGGGTGAAATTGGGCTGTCGCATACGAAACAGTGGAATTTCCGCGTCTTCAACCTTAAATGTTCACTCATTTGCTCCATCTAAAGATGGCTAATTTTGGAACAACTCTAGGAGTTACGCCAAGAGACAAAAAGAAAATAAGTTTGTTGATGATGCCGAATCCGGATGTTTTCAAACAAATATTGTTTAAAAACTAACTTATTAAAATTAATAAAATATAGTGACTGGCGATTTGACTGACATACCAATACCACACAACAAGCTATGTGTCAGGACACATGACGTGGATGATGCTCAAAGATTAACCAGGACACCCGAGGTGAAAGTGTCCTGCCAGGTTCCTGTTAGAACTTTGTTAAGATTCTAGAACAGGACGCCTAAACACTTTCGCTGTGGATATATGTAACACATATACTAATACATACAATTAATTATGAAATTGCTGATTTTGAATGGCGTGTTGACTGACTATAGGCTACACACGACTACCAGGAAGTGTTTGATATCTTATGAAGAAGTCACACGTCCAGCTAGGTGTCTGAAATGCATTCACTGGAAGAGCCTCGTTCTGAACAAATACGTGTACTTCCGTCTAAATGTGGCTTTTTAACAGGAAAAATCAATGTATTTACATCTTCCAATTACTTTCTACACATTAGAGCTGGGAGTACGACATGCTAATGCATGAAATGTAACACTCAACTGAGTCATATTTGATTAAATTACAACTCCGTCTTGCTTCTCTTTGGGCAATATTTTGTACATGGGATTCCGGATCCGTTCTATTCTATTTCTCTGTACAGTTTCCATCATCGCTACGTGCTCATCTCGCCTAGGAAGATATCAAGATAATTGCGCCTCGAACCGTTCGTCCGCACCAATCATTTTATGATATCCAGAAATGATCCTAGCGCCTTTTGGATGGACAAAGACGCTTTACGTTTTGAAATTTCAATCACGAGTATACTCTGGCTTCCGTTACGGGTTACTGGGAAAGCGCTATATGCCATGCTTTGGTAACTCCACAAACAAGAAACATAGAAAGTTTGTAATGATAATGAGAAATATCTAGCGATTTTTATTCGTAACATTTACGTTTCTCATTATTATTAAGAATGGTGGGTTGATACTGAACAATGCATGAAAATGTTTATTGGCATACACATGGCATAGGCTACCCATTAACTGAAGCGCATGTGTTCTTGTCAATGTTATTATTATATGCAGCAGCTCAGTGAATATTTATTATCATCATCGTCGTCGTCGTCGTCATCTTCATAGTCACCATAATCATTATTATTTTTATTATTATTCGGATGATGATTATTATTATTTGGATCATTATTTTTGTTATTATTATTATTAAGAATACTAGAGAGGTCACTCGATTGATCAGTCTATAATCCAACACTATGCCTATTAGCCATGTAAAGCCTACCCCTCTGACTGGTCTAGAC
>JAUTBV010157325.1:0-10259 GCA_032361325.1 Lepetodrilus fucensis | reverse complement strand
CTCTCTCTCTCTCTCTCTCTCTCTCTCTCTCTCTCTCTCTCTCTCTCTCTCTCACACTCACACACACACACACACACACACACACACACACACACACACACACGCCACCCCTCAAATTACTAGTATATTGCCTCATACTAGTAACTAGTTTTCTCAGTCTATCACTAGTTTACCCAGTTCTCTCATCTGTGTATACTTTCTAAATCACGTTCCTTTATATCAATCGTCTATCCCTGCATTCTCTTCTCAGTCCAGCTTTTTCTTCATCACTCGTTTTGACTGCAATCATTAAATGGTTTTTCTAGTAATCGATTGAATACACACGCATAACGGTACTCGCGGAACCACAATCTAAACTTGGTTCGTGCTTACATGCAATATTTTAAATGATATTGTAATATTGGTCATCATCACTGAGTGGTTTTATGACATAAATGATGCACAAGTCTGGGACAACTGGTCGCTGGTATATACCTGGCAGTAATAGTTGCACTTTGGCATATTGCGTATCCAGTGGTAGTCTGTGGGGAGTATCGGGGGTGTTCATTAGTGCAGTTAAGCTATCGGTTCAGTCACACTCGCGTGCAGTATCGCGTTGGATAAGTGTATTGTACATAGCATAAAATAGGTAGAATAATTACACACTTATCGTCTTGATGCTCTCTATATATCTCCCTCTCTTCCTATCTTTCTCTCCTCTCTCTCTCTCTCTCTCTCTCTCTCTTTCTATCTCTTTCTCCCTCTTTATCCCTATATTTATATCTCTTCTCTCCCCCTCTCTCTCGCTTTGTGCGCCTGTCTCTCCCTCTCTGTATACCCATCTCTCGCTCTCTCTGTTTCTGTCTGTCTGTCTGTCCCGCCACCCATCCCTTCTCTCTCTCTCTCTCTCTCTGTGCCTATGTCACTCCCCCCCCCCTCTCTCTCTCTCTCTGTGTATCTCTCTCTGTCTCTGTTTCTCTCTGTGTCTGTCTGTCTTTCGCTCTCTTCCTATCGTTCTATCTCATCTCTCCATCCTCATCCTTTCTCTCTCTCTGTATGTGTATGTACATATGTCCTCCTTCTCTCTCTCTCTCTCTCTCTCTCTCTCTCTCTCTCTCTCTCTCTCTCTCTCTCTCTCTCAAGTGTTATCATTTAATGCTGGACGGGTTGAAATTAAATCAGACGAAAGTGCCTGCCAGTATTTCCCCATTTCACCCAGTGTGTGGTAGACCCGACGTGGCTTGCCTTGGGTGGGCGCGGAAGATTTGGCAATTTTGGCAGGCTTATCTATTTTTTTTAGAGCGAGGGCAGAAGATTGTTCGGGCATGATGCAATATTTCTCAGCAAATTAGCAATTAGGGGAAAGTTCTGTCTACATATTACGTACACTAAAGTAGGCCTACATGTAACCAGTAATAAGCTTTTTCTTGGAAATATTGGAAAATGACTATATAAATGCATCATTCCAGTTTGCCAAATCATGTATGAAAAGTTAACAGCACAAAACCACTCATTTCAAGGCATCTAAGGAGGCGCATTCCATTATACATGTATTAAGACATCTACCACCTTTAGCATTTGGCCTATCCAGTCCACCAATATGGTCGGCTAACATCCCAGTTCGTGGATACAACGGGTTTGTAAACGAGAGTCTAAACTAGTGAGTGTCGATTTGATCTCTACAAGGAACATATAAATAAGAATAAATATCTAGCAGTTATAATGCGACCAGCAAACCAATTACCGTATATATTGATGGGTCAAAGGGAAACCCCGTAAACTGGCCACTAAGCAATCGTATAATTGTTTATTGATTATTAATATTTCATTTCCTACTTGCTAAAACAAATACATATGATGTTCTTGTTAAATCTGTGACCAAATTCTAACACAATAACATAGCTTTACTAATTTTCTTTTAAGAAATAACCACTCTCAACCATTTCTACAGGAATTTTACGATGCTTCATTGAGTATCGGTGTTTTATATCACAAAAGTGCATTTTTATTTGTGATAAGTAAGTCCATTATGAGGTTAATAAAAAAATGCTGATGGTATACTCCCGTAACAATGATATTAACTCACTACACACTTTCTGTAAGTAGCGAGAACTTTTGTTTGTTGCAGTGTTGTTACCGCCGCCATACCCTGATACCGCTGAACAATATGTTAGACACTAAACGAATCAACGTCATCTATTTGGCTATTTATTTTGTGATTGTTAACCCTTCTAGACCGCGTCTAGTGATTAGCACTGGTTGGTACGACATATACAACAAATGTATGACCACAGTTTACATTAGTAACCCCTTAGTTCCATAAAAGAAAAGTCTCAATATGAGTCTCAATCTCAAGCTTTCCACCATGTGTAATATTCGGAATAGGCCTATTCTGCTAAAGGCCTACTGTTATATGATACCAGGAAGTAGTATTCCTTGACTTACCCACGTATACCGATGCATAATTATGCATACATAATTATGCATAACAATGCAGTTTTACACGAACTTGATATTATCTAAATTCATCTTTAAAAACATATATTTCTTTTCGTGCAAGTCATAACCATTAACATTCTCATTCCAGGTGTATGTGTTATTGTGCCAGACCGACCTAGTAACTAAGATGAATCCAGACAAAATGGGTCTACTCATGATTCGCCTAGCATCATTTAACCCTATACTAGACCCCTGGGTTTACATCCTGTTCCGAAGAGAGATGGTATGGAAGGTCATTAATGCCATCAAATGTATTCTCCGGATACAGCCGAAGCCGGTGACTTTGGACGACCAAGTGAAGGTTCCCCTGAACGAAGAACCAAGTAACTGCTGTCTATTTTGTCTGCAGTGTCTGTGCGAACCCCCGAGTGTGCGCCCCGCGAACTATTCCATTTCCAGACCGTCGTTAACGTTCCAGAGGATGCCGCTGGTGGAAAGCACACGGCTCAGCGATAATCTGTACGGAAACGGAAACGTGGCGTCGATGTTGATAATAAAACCTCCGTCACCGGCTGACGAGAGACTGCTGAGATCGTACACAGATGCTCAACAAGCGAGAGTGTGAGGTCCAGGTACTTAAACAACCAAAACGCATCATGGTATTAATTTAATTAATCAATAGAGAATTTTGTTCTTCCGTTGATGTGCCGATCAATTCATGTTTACAGTATTTGTTTTTTGTTTATATGGCTGCTTAATTTTGCAAGAACATGTATATTATTATTTGGTCACATTATTTGGTCACATGAAAAGGAAAAATAATATTAATACGAATCTATCGATATACATGTATATATAAATACAAGACATTCCATATGGCGTTCGAAATTGTTTATCTGAATATTAAAGACATACAATCAAGACGCGTTGACATATTTCAACGTATTTATCTGAAAGTAGGCCTATGTACACTTTTGAGTACTAGTACTAGTATAGTATATACTAGTACTAGTATATTGGGCAACAAGCTACATTTCCACTGGTGCTACCGGTTTTCAATAGTTTCATATTTATTTTAATAATTTATTATTTTGTTCTTATCAAGAGATAAAAAAAAAATCAATAAAAAAATATCAAATCAAATAAAGCATGAAAATATTGAAAATGATTGAGACATGTCCAATATACTTGTGTATAGACAAATCAAATGTAAACACTTTCAGGTAGAATACGGTTGACTATAAAAATGACAACAAACAATGAATGTATGCCTTTTATGTATAAGCATTACTGTGATATATTTACAGGAAGCATATACATACCCGTGTGTTATATTTATTCGTATGGCAATATTAACCTACAATTAATTCTATTAAATCGGTGAACTAATTATTTCTTACGAATTATATAGTCTCTGAAGTTGATTAACTACTAGCAATTATTCCTTACGAAATTTAATGGTGTTTAATTTGATTTCAAGAAACAGTTCCATGGAAGATAATTTCATAATTTCCCCTACAGATTTATAATGCAATAAAGAATGAAAGAGGAAGGAATAATTATTAAAGTTGAAATATTTGTTAATCAAAGGATAGTATAAGCCTTGATATAATGTACTAAATGTATTTTGGAATTTCTAAATATTGGAAGTAAATTTGTATTATTTCGTAATGAATACAGACAAATTGCGATTACTATACGAGTGAAGTGTGATGTTATTTGAATTGCACGTTCTTCATATAATAACATCGTCGACGTAATCGTGCAATTTCTGTATGGCTGTATACTGATATTTTTGTCATGTAAACGTGTTGTAAAAACCCAAAGATTTCACAAGCTTGTGGTGTTCTAAAGTGATCATCACAGATACTGTGTATAGCAGCTAGCATAATATTGTATGCTGCCATATTATTAAATAATTCATGCATATTATTTTCCCTGGCATACTAACCATACTAGGAAGTATACGTATTTTGCTAAGAAGAATTACTGACCAAGCGTTGACATCGATATTATATTTCAATTTAATTTCATGATCTTATCGTTGCATATATATAATACTATATGTATTTATTTATCACATAACATAGAGTATGGGAGTGAAATAAACCCATGCTACAAATATAAAGATTTCACTAGTTAATTCAACATGGTTGACTAATCATAATATTATATATTTGTATACAAGCTGTCAACATCTGTTAAAGATTCTTCGTGGGACTTATATTATTAATAATTTGTCGTATAATAGTTAACATATTTCTTAGACTAAATGTGTAAACACAGTTTGCCTACATTCATTAATATTTACCAAATTAGTTGTAACTATATGTTATGTGTGCTTTAAATTGATATTACGTAAGTTAAAACAGTTATGTGATAAATAGTATCTCACATTTTGTGTTCATATATTACTAAATGTATTAAACTTATACAACTAAAAGTCACATAATAGTTGTTCTTGTCGTATACTGTACCTACGATTACTTTAGTGGCGATAAAGGCTTACGTTTGTGCTTTCTAATGTGTCAGTATGTGATGATGTATAATGGACAATATACTGAGAGTGGTAAGAAATTCATGAACGCTCCTGCGAAAGTACTAAGAAATTGCAGTAATGTTGAGAAGTCTAGAACATAGACGCCCTAACAGCGTACACATAGGTTAATGTGATATTGAGAGAACTAAATATGTACGTTCTATCGAGTATAAGAAGAAATGGACGTTATATTGATAATACTAGAAAATAGATTCTGTGCTATATCGAAAGTACATGTACATGGTCACGATAGAAATAATTTGGAAGGAACCTGACTCGAAAATAACTATTAATGATAATGCATCACTTGGATGACAGGAATTTACATGAAAGATGACAAAGGAAGTTGTTAGAAGTTCATAAGAATACCGCGGCTATCTCTGGAATACGCAACAGTGTATATGATCACACTACATCACGAGAAATATGCGCAGTATGTCTGCTGGCTTGCACGCCTAGGTGAGGAACAACATTGGCGTAGGAACATCTACAGTAACGATTTCCAGATACCAGACATCTTCAACGTATCATCCTGCCGATGTGGTGTTACTAATATACAGTAGCATACCACAGGATAAGACCACACACACGCACACATGCGCGCGCGCACACACACACACACACACACACGCACACACCTCATACACACCCAAACATACAGGCACACAGAAACACACGCACCCGCGCGCGCGTACACACAAACAAACACACACACACACACACACATACACATACAAAATAAAACAACTATTCTATTTTTTCTAGGAACTTGTAAATTAAAGTTTATACACCGCATGATCGCATTCAACCACCGAGTACGGTTTATTCTATGAGAAAGAAACATGTGTCGTTGCTAAGCCCGTTGAAAGTTAGATTTGCAATCAGCACTATGTCAACAAAGTAATATAGTGGAACTTGGTACAGTTGTCTCGGACCGGAAAGTCCATTAATCGCTCTAGCTCGTGATTGATTCTCAGCTTACAAATATTGTACATAGTGCATACTCTCTTATGAAGGGAATCCATGGAATCATTACTATATATATCGTTGATTTGTGTGAACCCGATTACTAGTGCACGTAGCGTTATTGAACCGTTGGAAGCAAAAGCAATAACAGACATGGCTTTTAATTAAAATCAACAGACCCGAGGCAAATTGTCAAATTAGTTCATCATCCTGACATTAGTATTGAATAGAACGCCAATAAATGATCTAGTAACGGTCCAAGCACACATGCAAAGACAATGGCAGAATAAATTATCCTTATATTTAGTCTATTGATATATAATTAATCATGATTAAATTGTTTATATATTATTAAAAACAAATTGGGCCCAATTTAAATTCCCAATACGTTTTAAAATATGTCGTTATTAAATTTGAATGATACTATTACTCTATGAATGTGGACCCCAAATGTCTTCAATATATAACTAATAAAACAATATAAATACCCGAGGATTTGAATTTTTGTATAGTAAATTTTGAAGTTAGAAGTTAAAAGATCTAATTCATACTCTTCAGCTGGGTTTGTCCAAGTCTTTGCAAACTGGCATGATATGCATATTTGATACGAGGTAGTATAGGAGGGGATAGTCGCTGTCAGGAGTCATGATATGATATCATTCTATGGGCGCTTCTATCGCGTAAAAGTAAAACAACCTTTATTTCGCCTATTCGCGAAACGTTCTTACGATCGTATAGAAGGGCTATATACACACTTTACGCACGTTCTTAGGCTAAGAAGATCGTAATTATAAGAACGTTTCGAGAATAAGCCGCATGGTAAGTATCCTGGTAAGTAGAATATGTTACAATGAGTCATAGCCAAACTAGCTGAAGTTGCTGCAACACTAAAACCAATTAATGTTAGTATGTCACATGCGAAGCAACATCGAAACACAGACAGCATTAATATTTAACATCCATTTACGGATGCATAGTAGGATAGTTGTCGGAGTTTCGAGAATGCATCATGCAAAGGTGCCACTAATATAACATACATGACTACGAGACTACGAGGTAAGCACTGAGAACAGCAACACGTCGTGTTCACACCACTATACAGCATTGCATGTATGGTCTTACAACCAATTCTTCTTATATTTTAAGCGCACAATAAAATTTAGTCATGGACTTGCATCAAACTTTGAATTTATTTTATTGGATTCTCATTTTAATAGCAATACATTTTATTTTCATTTAAGGACATACACAGTAAGGTAGCTATTTGCGTGTTCACCCGGCGGCGGGGGAATCGCTCCACTTGCTGAGATCAATCGACGGAAGCTTGTTTCCACTGCATGACACGTTATCATTGCTGAAATAATAATAATTATAATTACTACATGTAAAACACACACACACACACACACACACACACACACACACACACACACACACACACACACACACACACACACACACACACAAACACACACACACACACACACACACAAATATTCAAAGTATAACATGTGTATTAGGCCTGGGTATCGTTTCACAGAGCTTTCGTAGCTGCTAAGATACAATAGTGTGAGTGAATATGGAGTTTAACGTCGCTGCGGGTAGGGGACAATAGCACTCTCGTTACTGTCTGTGAAACGATACACTGGTTCCTAATTAAATTTATCATTGCTTTCTACAAACTACAGTCGTCAACTCCCATTGTATCAAACCTCAAATGAACACACTGTGAATTGATCGTGATACGAGTTAAACATAGTTCCTTTGTCAGAAACGGATTGGCAAAATAATGTCCAACTTCTAGCTATAATCTGCTCGTGATCGACTTTCTGAGGTTTCAAGTCAATGAAAAAATAAAATGATTATTTTTTTCTCCACATTGTAAAAGTCTGCACATATAGACCTTATATCTAGGTCATACATATTAAACTACATTAAGATCGACTAACTAAATTATAGCTACACGCAATTTAAAATACGGTATCGCTATGGATTCTCTACGTGCTACTAATTATTGGTTCCTTACACGTTAACACACTTCCTGGTGCAGAACCAGCCTTGAGAATCTGAAGTGGACATTGACCAACGAATACTATAACGTGTGCATGTACTTGTGGACATGCTATTATTAAATACCTTGGCGATTCTTGGATCGATATTTGCATAATACATATACAACAATGTATAGTGTGTATGTGTATTAAACATTTATTACTCCGATGTTGTTGTTCTGGTTCGTCGAAAAATCAACAGGAATTATAGGCTACCACCCAATTAAGATTCCCCGAGGAAGTGCGTTTACGGAAACTAACCTACAGTTACTGTTTGCTTAATGAAAATACAGGATTTGTATTTCAATGTTTTGTTCTTTGGGGGAATTATAATAAACCCGCTGGTAAATTAACTTACTTTCTAAAGGCATACTATCACATATATTTATGGTTGTTTTGGATTAGTTCTTAGCTACAACTGCAAAATACTTCACTTGACATACATAGCATCATGTTTGTACTTCAAAAAAAAACTTACTACCGCTGTATAGACTATAATAGTAGATAAATATTAACTGCAACCCCACAATAGACAACCTGAATATGGTCGTATTGTTATTGGCTTCATTATATCAATGCAAGGGGACATAACTCAGTGGTACGACTTAAGAATATAATACACAACGGCAAAGTTTGCTTGCAATTCCTTCATAGATCAGGTGATGCATCAAAGACAATATAAATAGCTGAACGTTCCCTTTATACATACAAAATATTAATATTTTGATAACTATTCAGTAATGGGGACTATATAGCCTACATCAGTAAATAACAACTTTTGGGTGGATAAATCAAGCGTAATTAATCTCAGATCTAAATTCGTTTGCAACTATGAATAATAATAATAATAATAATAATAATAATAATAAGTAGTAGTAGTAGTAGTAGTAGTAGTGGTAGTAATAGTAGTAGTAGTAGTAGTAGTAGTAGTAGTAGTAGTAGTAGTAGTAGCAGTATGCCTACTACTACTACTACTACTACTACTACTACAGTATATATTTTAATATTAATAATGAATGAATGTTCTGGCTACATTTTGGAATGGGATGCGCCAAGATTAATGTATAGCAGTTGCTTCCATTTACATGTTGAATGTAGAACATTTAAGTTCTACGAAGCTGGTCAATTTTGAACAGTGATTGGCAGACTGAAAAATAAACTGAAATTATACTTGCAGAAATGAAACACATGGCCTATTAGAACGAAATAAAAATAACTATCATCATGTCATGCTTCTTCTATCATTTCATGCTTCTGAATATTACGGAATTGGTTCGCGTGGCAATTACAGATTCTACATGTTCCAACTGTATTGCAGAAGTTATAAGAAGAGCATATATATATATATATACACATGCAAAGTACATGTGTTTGAATACCACTAGGAACCTTAAATCTCCCGTGAGCTTTCAAGCTCTTTAAGAGATGATGGCTCACTTGTCACGTGATCGAGGCAATCGGAGGAATATGGTTCACGTACCACCGGAAGCAGTGGTTCGGTTGTCACGTGACTGAACCGTTGGACACTCGCGTGACGCCGATGCATATATCTGAGAGTGAGCACGTATATAGAGGTCCGGACAGATAAATGTGACCACAATTCTCCTATACACTATGCCTTTCTTATCCTTTGCTGGCATATCGCGGCATGTTTTGCATGTCATTATTAACTCACCAGTGACTACACATACTTCACTAGTTATCCCTCTTTAACGCTTAATGTATTTTTTAAAAGTTAATATCATTAAATCTGAGATTTTTTGTGGTTAATGCTGTCAATATTGAAGTTTTTCGCCTAAAATATGTCCCGTTAATCTTCCGTTTGTGGGTTTTCTTCCATGCCTGTGTGCATTGTTTATGAGATCCTCGACAATTTGTTTCAATTGTTCAATAAAAACTTTACCAATTTGGACTGAATGCAGGAAATAAAACGGCACGGTTTTTCTAACGGCTTGGTAGAAACGATAATGATGAACTAAGTACTGTATTTGAATGTAAATTATCCAAAATATCTTTCTCTAAGAACAGAAATCAGCTAATAAATAAAATAATAGTATAATATATATTAGTTTCTGATTTGTCCGTACAAGCTGGTCTGTTGATAATGAAATGAGTATGATGTCGTCATGTGATAGGGTTGCCATTCAAACAAGCGCTCATTAGATGGAATCGGAAGAACTGATCGTCCACTGTTCTCGTTACAATCTCAGGAGGATTCATATTTCGTTCTTTAACTACAGTAGAGTTTTAGTAGAATTGACAAACGAGATTACCAGACAAGGAGG
>JAUTBV010157303.1:0-10260 GCA_032361325.1 Lepetodrilus fucensis | reverse complement strand
TGCCACTCTACAGTCAGTGCATCCTATCAATATCGCGTCAGAAAGGTAACTTTCGCGAACATTGATGCCGGGCACCCAGGGCGGGATTTGAACCTGGAACCTTTGGCTCCGAAGTCCAACACTCTACCACTGCGCTACATCCCGTCCCAGTATGTTCTAAGAGAGTACCATTACCTTTGGAGAGCGGTGGTGTACTGGTAGCAAATATGTCTCTGCCGAAGGTCCCCGAGTTCGAGCCTAGCTCATTCCATAAGCAAAGTCTAGTCAATTGTATTCTCGATTTACCACCCACGATGGTACAAGAGCATTGTAATACAATACATCATATACATAATAAAGTTACATAATACGTGATCAAGTGATCATGCTATTACCTACTACATATACATAAGCATAGAATAATATGAATGAGAAGTACATTGACACCATAACTATTTTAACGCACGGTCGTTTGTCTGTGTTCATGATCATTAATCGTGAAACTGTGATTAGATTGGGAAATTTGAAGTATTTTGTTGGCATAAATTGTTCTCTATATTTACTGAAACCTTGGCAGCTCCACTTAGCTGTTAATAGGGAAGCGGTAGGATGCGATTAAAGTGTAACCTGGTTAACCTTCTAGCGCATGGAATGTCAGTTTGGGTGTGTATACATACTTTGGAGTTGAAATGGATATCGCTCTTATTCAGTACGAGACCATAGAGCTCTCGCAATACGATCCCCGCATACATAGAAGATATCGCTATACTACGAGTAGGCATGCGAGAGCACGATCGACTAGTCTCGTAGTAGAGCTTCGTGAAACGATACTCAGGACCCGTAGTGACAACAAAATTGCTTACCACTTCATTGAAACAATTGCCAAGTTCTCCAAGGAGTTCATTGTAACTTCCCGTACTAAAATTGAGTTATTCATCAAACTAGCATGCGTGTTAGCCATTTTTATTATTTGTATTACCGGATATTACGATATAGAAACATGTCCGAAAACAGTTATTAGTTACCATGTTGTAAAATAGTTTTACACAACCGGTTATATTATTGTTTTCAAACTATATTTATAAACGTTCTGTTTCAGGTTTTTATCAATTACTGTCCCTTAGGAAGGATACTGCGCATGCGTCAGAAAAGGTCATCCCGATGGAATACTTGTAGCTTTTGATTTCGAACGCTCATACATACACACAGACATATACTCGTACATACATTCACAACGTTTCACTGTGCAAATACGCACAGTGAAACGTTGTGAATGTATGTACGAGTATATTCGTAAAGTTGTGTATACTGTACATTTAGACATGTACAATCATATGAATTGTATTCGTTTTGTATCAGTGTTTTGAGGCTAGACCACCATATAATGATAATAATAATTACATGAATCTATTACTTGTATATATATATATATATATATATATGTATGTATGTATGTATATATATTCAAATAATTCAAATGTCATTTACATCCTTACCCAAATCAAATTTATATTGGTTGATATAAATTGATAAATAGGCATCCATGTTTTACGTTTCTGCTAGATTAAATTCTCAATTACGCAACATTTTCATGTTCTTTTGACCATTTGAAATCACGTTAAAAAAACACATTTGTAAGTGGTTGGTGCATTGCCTAGTTTTTGGACGATAACCAACTGACATGGAATAGAACAGTTCGAATTGTGTTGGTAACTTCTCATTTAACCGATGTATTACGATGTATTACTATGGCGGATATAAGTAAAGATTATGATTAGAGCATAGGGTTGAATTGAAGTAGGCGAACGTCCCAAGAGTTGCATAGCTCCTTGGGGTACACAGGTCTCTCATTAACAGGCTTATTCGGCGTTACATATCGACCATATTCCCGATGACCGAGGTAGCAAGATACAAACCGGATATGTGCATTGTGACGTCACAGTTACGTAAGCATTTCTTATTAGCATCGTCAGCAGCGCAGCACACCATTGGGGTGCATACTAAACCAATATTCGAGGATACATGTACAGTGCAATACTGCTTGAGATACGCACTTTTGCATAACGAACGTCAAATGTTACGTCACCGTTTTTTTCAACGTTACTTGACCCACGTGCGTCAGCAGAACATCGTCATCGCTGATAAAAGCAGATTTTGTCTACATATGGCCAGTGAAAGAGACTGTATATTGGTACCTCGCAGAAAGCGATTCAGATATGATTTTGTTTTAGAACGTACTCGCTACGGTGGTTTCTCAAACATTTTGTGGGTTGCCATCTGTTCTGGACATAGTGTACTACCTGTAGTCTTGGAAACAACTGTATATTAGTAGTTCATAGTGAATGTCTCACAACAAGAGCCTACATCAATTAAAGCCCATAGCCTGTAGTCGTCCCATTCATGGTTAGTCAACGTCAGTTGGTATTCCAGCAAAATAACGCTAGTATATCACAGTATATCTTGGCACGGAATAACATCACTACAATCGATTTGTATGCATTTAGTCCTGATTTAAATCCAATTGAGTACCAATATTGAACTTAAGATACATAAACGTCATTTGCAGGTTTAATGTTGCAGAAACTTCGTGATGTCGTTATTTATGCATATTACACTATCATTACAGCCTTCATATGGAACTCATTTTTTTAATTAATATGACAATGTGCTGCAGTGATCGAAACAATGGTGGCGACACTCGTTACTAACTTTACCTAACAATTCATTAGCAAATTGTAATTAGTCCTGATCAGAAAACTATGTTTGTTAATTGAAATAATAAACTTCATCTATTGACATATTCATGTTCACAATTAATGATTTATGAACGGAAAAATACCCTGAGAAATATCTATTTAAAAGTGTACATAGTTTATGATGATTATACACACTTTGCATTTCTTTTGCTGTTCAGTATATATTAATTAGACATGCATAAACAGTTACACCAGCATGTAGAGGGTTAACACTTGTGTGACTCAGACAGCATTGCCGTCATCCAGACTTACTTCACCAGTAATCATTGTGAGTCATATGTATGACAATGTGAGACTCAGTCATTGTCACGCAACCGTTATGACTGACTTTGCTGACGACAGACAACACTAGAGTACTGTGTAGAGTTGACACACACACATACATACACACATACACAAGCAAACAAAAACACACACAAACAAAGATACATACACATGCACACATACATGCACACACACACACACACAATTATTTGCACATGTGCGCGTGTGTGCACACACACACATGCACACACACACATACACATACAGTCTTCTTTACTGAATTGAAACAAAGCAACATTTTCAACAATTATACATGTAATCTCATTATTATCACAGTCGGCAAATGGGTGAAAGATTCCTGCAGTGACGTTAAACTCCATATTCACTCACTCACTCAGTCAGTAACTCATAAACATACTATAGCTGTTAGAAGCAAGGTGTAAAACAAACAACAAAACTAGTTAATGTATTGGCATATATTATATTGGGCAGTTTATTTTCATCTATCACTGATCGATGGCGGAGCCCTCCTACCTCAAGGTTGTGGACACCTAGGACGTCATATAGAAAGTCCACCCCTAAACCTTGTTAAGCGTAGAGTGAAGCCATAAAGGTGCTTTGAGCACTCCCTAAATTACAAAGAGCAAGCAGCAAGCAGTACCATAAGCAGCGAGGGGTACCAAGGATATCACATTGAGAGACCCCTTTTAAACACCATCCAGGAGGCAATTTTTAAAGAACTCCGCCATCATAGATACATGAATAAACTGTACCAGCGTGCACACAACTCGACTCTCTTGTCAAAACATGGCATAGTCCTTTCGGTAATCTTCCTTTAGCAGTAGTCAAATCGAGATCACTTTAATATCCCGTTTACATTATAGGAAGCGTCCTTTTTGCTTAAAATTGTCAACGTGAAAAGTCAGTGTCACTCAGTGTTGCCATATTCTCTATTTGACCATCTCTGTCTATCAAGCATACCTGCATCACTGGCTGGCCCAGGCATAGTTATGTTGTTCAACTCAAAAGAATGAACAGGCAAATAGGCTGAATTTGCACGTGTGGGTATGTGAAGACGAGCATCAGCACGTGCAAATCAAGCCTTTTTACCTGTTCCTTCTTTCGAACGTAGTCCCTCTGCATAAAATAATACTTAGTCAAAATATTTGGTGATCAAATAAACAGATGTTGTTTTTACTGGTGCAATATTTTAATTTTTTTAATTTTGGTTAGGTCAAATGAAATAAGAAAATGGATTTTTGTTTGTTTTTCATTCCATGATGTATTTACCGAGATAATCTACGACATAGGGGTGTCAATGCATTTCATGCCAAACTATAATTATCAATGGGCAATAAACAAGCTTTCCAGGGAAGTTGCCAGGTCTGTTCAAAAGTTGCCAACCTCAAGTGGTCTGACTGGCAAGAATACAGCACTCTTTAATGGCTTCCACTTGCTCCTGAAGAAGAAGAAACAGAAAGCTGCATTTATAGCACCGTTTTTATTTTAATATGTATGTATTATGTCATTAATATTATAGACATTCTTAATCATGAAAACCATGTGGAAAAAAACATTGAAAACATATAAAACATAAATTTGTATACGTATAGATCATTTAAGACATGTATAAAACAGCAAGGTAAAAATGTGAAAAACAACATTGTAATATGTAAAAGAGCATTGAAAAACAGAATTACATAGTAAAACAGTATTAAAACCATAATGTGTAAAACAACATTGAAAGCATGTAAAACATCAATTTGTAGAAGTATAGAAATATTATCATTGACATTTAAGACTTGTATCAAACAGCAAGGTAACATGTGGAAAACAACATTGTGATACGTAAAAGAGCATTGAAAAACAGAATTACATAGTAAAACAGTATTAAAACCATAAACAGCATCGAAAACATGTAAAACAGCATTATTGTATGTTATTGAAGACATTATTGTGCAAAACAGCATGGTAAAAATCTGCAAAACAACATTGAAAACATGTAAAACAGCACTGAAAACATGTAAAACAGCATTTAATTTAATGTATTGATCAGTATTTTGCAAACCTACAGATATGCAAACCATACCGGTAATCTTACCAATGATAACGTATTTTATTAATATTTTTAAAAAGCTTTTTTTCTGTAGTATATTTGCAGGTGACAGTAACAAATTATTAGCAGGTGTGAAGATGTGGCAGCGACTCGTACTTTGGTGCGAAAGCTCCTGGGAAAATTTCATGCGTTTATTCTTGGACTGCCGCTATTCACCAGAAAATTACCTGCTTGCTTGTGACTGTGTAATGAGGCATGAAATGACCTGGTCAATTGGTCACAGCACAATGAAGTGACTGCTGGGTAGACATGTATACTTTTGCCAATGCTATATGACTGGAGGCTATGGCACTTGAGTGTGCAGAGCTTAACACTTACTATTACAATGTATTTGTTACAATGCTCTTCTTCTAAGTAATTGATTCTCTCTATTCCAAGGCTTATATTTTAAGAAAGTAATGAGGCATTCTTGGAGTAATCATATGGAAGTAATCGGTTATTTGACAAGGAAATATGGTGAATGATTCCTGCTGGCTCTGTTAACCCTCTTGCTGCCAGATTAATGCTGTCCATGCTGGTCTGTTGGAGTAATTGTTTCCGTGCCCTCAAAATGATACTTGACACATTCCCCAGGACACTGTACTTTAGTAGATTTTATGACAGAAGTCTCTGATTTATGTATAGTGAGCCCACGATATATCTGTTCAATGACAGTCCGGATGTCCCACTATACCCACCATATTATCTATAACCAATATTTACACTAGATAATGTTTCTTGATAATCTCTGCTCAGATTTCTGATCTGTATTGGTTAAAAAAACACAGAGGCAGAATAAACATTAAATTGCTCCGCAAATTCAGCTATAATAGCCAATTTTCTTTCCACTAATTTTGTATATTTATAATTGACAACTTTAATTGACTTACTTCTGCAGCTTCAGTATAATTGCTCTAATCAGGTTCAAAGTAAATATGTGAGTGGTAGGTGACTGCAATCGTGTTAAGTACTAGTAATGTGTTAGTTACTGCTCTTTAGTATACCGGTAATCCTTCTGTCAGTTATGAGGCAACTTTGTATAGTCCAAGGAAGTGAAGGGCTTCGCTACATGTAGCTTAAAGGGCAAGACCATAATAATTTTAAAGTAGTTTCTTTCAAACTGTTATGGTCTATAAAAATAGATTATATTATTATCTTCTCAGAAATATATAGAAATACTGCTGTTTTTAGTTCCTTGTTTTTTATTTAAAAAATTAAAATGCACACATTTAGATACATCCGAAATCGTCCATGACTTATCGTACTTTCCTTCCGCGTGCCGCGTGCCAGTATTATTTCGTTGCTACCCAATTGAAAATCCACACATTTCACTGGTTGGAACACATGCAATCGAGACAGGCCAGCATTAATAGGATATATCGACAATCTCCATGTTAAAAATACCTTTAAACATAGTTATATATGCTAAATAATGGCGTGCTACATAACATACACTTTCTACTACAGCCTGAAGCTCCGTAGTGTAAACTACAAGTGACGTCAAGTGACATGACGTCACAATGGCGGCGGCGAAGTTGAAGTTAGTTTTCTACATGAATTATGTGTCATTTGTAGAAAACAGAAAGCAACACAACTGAAGAATGTTAATTTTGTTACCATCGCTAATACTTGAATTACGTGCATGCGCGCAACCATTTCGAAGCATTTCAGATCAACTACTGTATGAAAAAGGCTAGTAGTGTAGTGTATTGTAACCCTGTCTGTACCTCTTATATAACCGTGAACTTGAATCTGAATCCATTGTATTCCCTAGATACGGTACTGTAGAAGACCAGCGCGCAATACACGGACGACAAGTGCGATAAGTACGATTGTTTGTATGGCGTTGGTGCATGTTCAAGGGTCGACACTAAATTACCGTTTTTCATCTAAAAGATATTCTTTAGATTTTTTTCTACCATTTTCTATTCAATGTCCATACATAAACTGACGCAAAACACTAATTTATTTCCAATTTGAGTGGATAGGCCTAAATCATTATGGTCTTGCCCTTTAAAGGGATGAACATAATCATCATTATGTGGAGAGTGTGACTTAACCTATGTTATTATTGCTCATATATAATAGAAGTCCATTTATAACACTTTTTCTTATTTATACAAATCCAAATTAAGAAAGTCAGATGAATCTGTCTGGTATTAGTCTGGTGTATCTTAGTCAGACAGTCTGGTTGATCTCAGTATGGTGTCCTCTGTCTGATGTCCTGATCTCTGTCTGATGTTCTGATCTCTGTCTGATGTCCTGATCTCTGTCTGGTGTCCTGATCTCAGTATGGTGTCCTCTGTCTGATGTCCTGATCTCTGTCTGGTGTCCTGATCTCTGTCTGGTATCCTGATCTCAGTATGGTGTCCTCTGTCTGATGTCCTGATCTCTGTCTGGTGTCCTGATCTCTGTCTGTTGTCCTGAGGACTGACATACACAGTGAAGGTACAGTACTGTGAGAACACAGCTAACTGGCTGGGAACAGCTAGAGTGTGTCTGGACGAGAGTGTGTGTGTGTATGTGTGCGCTCCGTGTCAGGTCTGGCAGTGATAGCAGTACAGAGAGAGAGAAGGGCCGCTCAGTCAGTCAAAGCACTCCCATAGCCTAGGTCCCTTTAATACTGTGGGCTATAAATTGCCAGCGATTGGTTACCCCTATTGATGGTGGGGGCCCCAGACTGACAGTAATCTGCACTACGGAGGACCCAGTGTTAGCGCAGCAGTCAACTCCACAATGTACGGCAGTCGCAGGTCCCCTCATTAACACCTGTGCGGGTCCTATATTTTTACCTGTGGGGGCAATTAATGAAATTAACCCATTTGCCCCTAATGCTCTCCCAGCAGCGTTGCACCACAGACATTTTATACGTACTACCAAATTCAGATCTCACCTGTGATTCCCACTCGGAGATTCATTGGATATCTCACCTGTAACAAGATGTGTTACCTGGACGGGTGCTGCTGCTACCTCCTCATCCTGCCCATGGTAAGCTTCTTCTACATCATCTCTGCTAACTAGTACAGCAGCAAGTCAGCCTCGTTACATTCCTAGCTTTACCGTACTCACACATCCGGAATAATTACCTAAAATTAACATATGCACTAATTGTTATTCAGCTGTTATTGTTATTGTTACGGTATTCAGTTATTCAGCTGTAAGAATGCAAGAATTTATGAAAAAAAAATATTTTGATATTGTTTGTGTTTAGAGCCATACTTTATTTTAATACTTACCGGTATTAACCTCAAAGGCATTATGATGCACTTGTGTTTATTTCTGTTTGTTAATCAGCTGAAGCACTTAACAAATGTATTATTCTGAAGCTTCTGGGATCTTCATGTAGAGATAATGTTACACCAAACCAGAGAAGTTGTTCCAGCAAATCATGATGCTTTTTTTATTTGTTTGTAAACTGTCTTTAAAAACTAATGGTTTTACTTTTAATCTTCTTTCCACTAGAAGTAACATTAGATGCCCTGTATGCATTCAACAGTGACTGTAATTGCACCTCCAAATAGCAGTTAAGTAACGTTCTCTTTAGTGTAAATAGATCTATGTACGATGTACTCACTTTATTTGACTTTTTTCCAATCTATTTCCATCAAAACACGTCATGGATTAAACTATCTTAAAATGACTCTAGGTGTAGTTGTTGAGCAGTTAGCTTTTGAAATTTCTTCAAGTTTTTAACGTGTTTTTTCCATAGTTTAATATCAATCATTTGTTTTGCCACTAGTCGCTCGTTATACCAATCGGATTGCAACATGGCATTACGATCAAATAATGCGCGTATTTCAGGGTGATGAATATTTTTACCTTTATAGTCCCCCGTTGCCATAATATAAAGTAAAGCTTTCAGCGGTGGGCAAGCATCATCAATACTGCCATCATCAAGGTAGCGTTGCGCCACTTGTTGTTGGGCTTCAACAATATTATCAATCCCGTCAATATATACATCCATATTCTGCAATTCTGGTTTAAGGATTTTTTCATCAAACACCACGGCAGGGTTATCAAATATTTTACCTAAGAAAGCAGCAATAAAACGTTCTGTAATACGATAACCTAAACGACTTTGCTTAACCTTGCGACCTTGATATTCAAAATCTTCTAGCTTTTCCAAGTAGCCTTGAGCATATAGCTTCTCTGGATCACGCTCATACTTATCCAATCGCGCCCAAATTTCAGGAATTAATAAACTAATGTCATGATCAACACGCAGATCAGGGCCAATAAAACCAGCCGCACTTGAGAAGCCAGCGTAAGCCGTAATAATAAAAGATACCAAGGCATTGTTAAGGTCGGCTGTTGCACGTAAAGCATTGAAAGGGCCTTTCGTTAATGCCCCTTCACTACCCGCACCAGTCGTTGATGGGGATTTGCCTGTCACGCTACAAATAAAGTCCATAAACAACTCTGGTAGTTCTTGATAATGAATAGGGTTAAAAACAGCAAGTCCACGGATTCCATCTTCGGGTGGATTATTACGTCGCCCTGTTAAAACGGCATTAACGGGTGTTACTAAGGTTTCATCTAAAGCAACTTGACGACTGAACCTAGCTCCCATCTCAGCGACATATGTTCGCATAGGTTGTTGTAAATCATGGCGTAATTGTAAATAACGTGGATTTTTGCTTGGTTTTCCATTGATCATGCGCGGATCAGCAGATGATACGACATATTGATTACCCTCTTTATAAGCTCCCTGTAAAAGGTTACGCATAGGATCGGTATATTTTTGAAATTCAACTACATCTTCAACAATTGCACCTAAGCTTTTGTCAATTAAAGGCTCATAGTTGGCAATAAAATTATCAGCTTGTGCCATATCAATTTCAGTCTGGGTGTCAAAGCCTCGGTGAATGGCATCATCCGGACGTTGAAATAATCGATACTCACAATTTTTTACTAATTTAACACTGGGGTTAGATGATTTAGGCGATATATTAGGTAAGCAATCAGCACTCACCACAACGGAAGCACTGATGTCATCTTCCATCTGTACTTTTTCAGTGGCAATAAAATCTTGGCGTACTTTATAAGTGTGCCATACGCCTTTTTCATTCAGCCCAATGCGCAAATATGAGGCAACCAGCTCACGTCCTGAATATTTTAATGCATGACCAGGCTTACCATTAACCGTATCAACAGAGAAATACTTAC
>JAUTBV010157292.1:0-10260 GCA_032361325.1 Lepetodrilus fucensis | reverse complement strand
TATATATATATATATGTGTGTGTGTGTGTGTGTGTGTGTGTGTGTGTGTGTGTGTGTGTGTGTGTGTGTGTGTGTGTTTGATAACATATTGGCATGTTTATTATACCATAATACAAGATCATATGTATATTTTGGGCACTTTCTTTTATTTTGGTATTTATCCATGCTCAATCAGGAAATTAAACCTTTTGCAGGTGCTACCAGATCTGCTGGATTCAGATTCCACGGATATAGCAATGTCGTATATCTTTTCAAGTTGCTTTGATTTGATTGAAACGGAGATTATCAAATTTAAAGGGATAATATCATTTATAAAAATCACTTCGCCGATAAATTATTTCCACGCGGCAGTGAATTTAATGCGCACACAGACTACGTGACCCGTTATCATTCATGTTTTAATCTATTCGTTTCAGGAATCATTAAATTCATTAAGAAAATACATTACTTTTGATTACAATGTGTCGGTTTCTTATCGATGTGTTAATTAAAATGTACATACCTTCAGAGCCATGGTTAATCCTCTTCGGGTATATCATCAAACAAAACTACTATCTTAAACCACATCCAATCGTGATGCCACCCGCTTCGACTCTCCTACCCCGAGTGTTCAAACTGTCGAGCGTTGCGACGCACCTTTCATTGATCGATTTGCCGATACCGTCAACGACTATCAATCGCTCGCGCCGTGAAAGTTCCAGGCTTTACAACAAAATAACAATGGACATTAGAAAGCGACCGTGCCACTCGTATGGCCCCCCGTTTCTATAAAACAGGACTGTCAAGTGCTAAGATGTTGCATAATCTAGAGGAATAAACATAAGCGTGTCTCAATAGAAAGGACAGTCTAGTGGTTTTGATTTATTGTATTGTATAGGAAAACACTTTAACTAATTCGCAGTTTACTTGGAGCTCAGATATTTTCTATGCAACTAGGCATGCATAATACTTCAAGACGTCGTATAACTATCGATACTTATCAATAACATTGCGTATATTCTTTTTGCTGGTAAAGTACAAGTTAAATGTGCATAATTTGAATAGCAATGAAATGATGAACAATTATAATTTGGAAAGATCCAATGCGTTACACGAAAGAGTAAGTGGTTGAGGCCGTGTGGAAGTCTATATGAGTAAGCTATATATCTACCCCAGAACTCAGAGCTACGCTGATACCGTTTATTACTAATCGAACCCTCTCCATGCTGGAGGCAACTGGAGATGCCCTAAAGAGCAGGGTATATGCATAATCCAGCAGGGCGAGGGTTAGTAAAGCAGTACCGTGAAGTTAGGTCACGTGGCCTAGGCAAGACGTATTTATGGTGGAACTGATCCATAGTAATAATAACAAGGAAAACATATATGTACAGTTTTATAACAAAAGATGAATAACTACTCGCATCTACAGAAAAACGTTAAAAAAGATTACACAGGTTTATCAACACAATACAAAGAAGTATCAGACTGAAACAATAGTAAATCTAACAATGTGTATATAAATGTTGATTGTCCTATAGCAAATAGGAATTCTACCAAGATATGTTCTAGCCGATACATATCTATAAAGGAGAAAAAAGGGGGGGAAAAGGAAAAGCCAAAAGTGCACAATAACCAGAACATCGAACTGGATAACCAGACAAACTGCATGTACATGCAAACAGTTAATTAATATTACCACAACACAGGAGAAAATTCCATTCTTATCCAAAAACATACCCGAGTATACTTTATGTATCGCTCTAAGAATGCAAGTTAAAGACTTTCCCGTTATAAATTCAACATCATTAAATGCTATTACAACGTATCAAGGAAATAATAAAAAAAAGAATGTAATCATATTACATAAGAAACTATCCTTTTACTTCTCCTTGGCAACATCTGACGGAAAGTATTATATTGCATATATACACTGCATATATACATGTACCAAGTAGGATGCATGATCGTATTCATCAATGATTAACTTATCACCATACCAGATTACAATTGTTCATCTGTCTTACGACTTAATAGTCAACCAAGCACTCTGCAAAATATCTTGAGCTGAACATCTTATTTCTTGATCAGGCTCCAGCAGGTTCGTAATCAGTTCCTTGACTTCCTCGTCCAGCTTGTCCTTGAGTTTAGATGGAAAATGCAATCCCTCTCTCTGCCGCTGCATCAGCGTCTTCATATTAGTGTCATCATAAGGCATGGACCCACACACCAGGATGTACAGAATACACCCCAAGCCCCATACATCATTTTTGCGTGGATCGTAAGGAGTTCCTTCTAGGAGCTGAGGCGAGGCATACGCAACACTGCCACAAAAGGTCCTGCTGTCTCCACATACCATGCGGGCAAAGCCAAAATCGCTGATCAGAATGTCTCCGTTTTTCTGGATGAGGATATTCTCGCATTTGAGATCTCTGTGGACGATTCCATTTTCATGAAGATAGTGAATGGCGTTGACGATCTGCCTGAACATAGGCTTGGCTTGTTCTTCTGGAGGTGGACCTCGTGTTTTGATGTAATCCAGAAGGTCCCCTTTCTCAGCGTAATCCATGACGATGATGACGAGTTTTTCCGTTTGGATTATCTGTCTGACCGATACTATATTATCATGTCGAATGCTCTTGATGATCTGTAATTCTCTTGGCATGAACATGTTCACGTATTTCTTTGGAGCCTTTTCTTTCTCGATGATTTTTGCAGCAAAGATCTTGCCGTCATTGGTTCTCTCAACAAGCCGTACTTTGGCGTAGCTACCGGTCCCAACCTTCTGGCCGATGATGTACCCGTTCTCAAACATAATTTCCGAAATGTTGTTACAGATCTTAAAGGAATTTATAGGTGACCTCGCCATGTTGACCTGCCAATAAGCTATGTTCGTGGCATTAGCGAAAGCTGAATTGGCTCCCAGACTAGACGTCATAGAACGTCGTCATGGTGACGTGGCTTAAAGATATTAGGAGAAGTAACGTCATGGCGCGTCTGAGTTTTCTAATGCCTCTAGATTTGACTGGTGAGACTCTCTGTATTCAATTAAATTCGTTATTGGCCTGTAACTTTACTCTTTATCAGATGTAATCAAGAGGATACTTGTATTTGAACGCCACTGGTATTGCTTCATTGAAATCTGAAAACGTGATTGATCTAGTCCATCCGAAATGCCTAGGTGATAGTAACTACATAGATCTATGCATTAAATTATGTGTTTTTATTCAAGATGAATTATACTTCTCTGTACTGCGGATACCTATATATGTGGCATCTGCAGTTTTAAGTCGTTGTCGGTATGTATTGCCTCACAGCTATGATATTAGATGATAATTGAAGCTAAAAAGTGCAAAGCACATTGCTTGTCATATGTATAATCACCTCATTTCGTTCTCATATTTTTTTATTTTCTTTAAAGTTAACCTCAAAGTTGTTGTTTTTCGCTGCACTGTGTGCTCACAACAAGGTGAAACTTATCTCCCCGGATTTACATGCACTCACACTAAAACATATTTTATCATTCTTCTTCACTTTTGTTTGTGCGTTTGTTTTTAAATTGGTGTTTAGGTATGTACAGTATTACGTCCAACCATGCGATTTATGTATCATATCTGTGGTTATAATGTATAGTTGTGTCTGCTGGAATAAATATATTTATGAAACAAAATGATAATAACAAATAACTTTCGAGAACATTGACTCCCGGGACTGGATTTTAACCAGGGCTCTTTGGCGCTGGTCCAAACATTGAGCTAGCATCAACAGGCTTCTAATTAATATAACGTTGTAGTTCTTGCGACATGTAGATTATCTGTGACATAAAAACTTATAATTATTACCTTCCCGTTTCCCCAATCACCCTTCATCAGGAAAAATACTGCATGCACATGCTTGATAACAATTCGGAATGTCATAACTAAACAACCAACTGTCCGATCTTTGACGCAATCGACGTATTTCTTGTGATGTGACGTAATAACCAATCGATAAACTTGAAGATAATCTGGCCTAATTTCAGCAGGACACAAACCATTAAACAATAACCAAAAAATGCGATACGTTTCAGGTCAGTTACAGAATCTGATCAAAATTTGTTGAGAAATCTGACGATGCTGAGGCACATGATTATTATTGAACGCGGTATAGTGTAGACCTGGATTTAGGGAAGAGAAATAACAGTACCACACACTTTCAGTTGAATTGTTTTGCTTCAAATTTTAAGGCATAATATCACAGATGTTTATGGTTGTGTTGGACTAGTTCTTAGCTACAACTGCTAAATACATTCATTTGACATACATAAAATCATGTTTGTACTTCCAAAAACCTTTCCACCGCTGTTTGGTAGACACATATCTAGTAGTGCAAACCCCTGTAGTCTACTGATAGACAACCTGAATATGGTCGTACTGGGGACTATATTCATATAAAACATTAATATTTTGATAACTATTGAGTTCTGGGGACTAAGTACATCAGTAAATAACAATTGTTGGGTGGATAAATCAAACGTAATTAGTCTCAGATAGAAATTCGTTTGTCGATTATACAGGTCTATCAACTGTGATATTATGCCTTTAAGAACATATTTCAAAATCATTTACTCATGATTTAGACAAGATATTCTAGTAGTAAGTCATCCTCGAAAACGCAAGCCATTATGACTACACTAACCTCCGTCAAATAAGGTTAGTATAGTGATAATGGCTTGGGTTTTCGAGGATGGTAGTAGGTTGGTTGGTTGGTTGGTTTGGGGTTTAAAGTCACTTTCTAGACGTTCATATAGTAGGGTTGGAGGTGACACCTTTTGTCGTTTTGACATACCAGTATTCATTGGCCCACATGCATGTACTCTGTAAAGCAATTACTATAATACCTGAACATACCGGTATGCACATTTTCAGAGGTATTACATAGTGAATTGGCACAGAAAAGATGCACACAATAATAAACACTAACAAGTACTAGTAGTCAATAAAGGTCACAGATTTATTACTCCATATCTGCATACGTAACCATGTCAAGTAATGATGAAAATATGTATTGGGGAAACATGAATATTGGATGTAAATGCAAATGTTAACGTTTTCATTTTTCTCAATATGACAAATTGTGATTAACACAAAACTTGATACAATAATTAACAGACATGCAATGTTAAAAACAGAAATCTAACATGGCAAAACAGGGACGTTACTGTAAATAAAAATAGGCTTTCTGGTAAAGTGAACGTCATTAAATCTCATGAAGGATTTTATGACAGCTTCAATAAATAATTCCAAATGTCAATGTTAGCTTTATATATTGTCATTTTTGTGTTGGCCTATATTGAAAATCTTACATTTCTCAGTAGTAATAAGAAAAGAAAAGGCGTACAAATATACAGATAGCATGGATAAAGTATCGGATATAACATCTGCAGGAAATGTGCAATGTTTCCACTTCATTTCAGTGATCAAATATCTATACAAAGATGGCAGTGAAAACATAGAAAGGGGGCCTTCAGTCAGCCATACTTAAATTAGTTTCAGATGATCAATGTTCAGTGATTTTATCATGATAGTAGTAATAGTAACCAATACATCAACAGCTTCAGTTGGAATAATGGACAACAAGTACAATCAACAAGAATAAATATAAAACAATGTACAACAATGCAGAATAATTCATATATTAAAGTGATTATGTACAGTACACTGTTGAAATTTTCAATATATTATTAATTTTAGAATGCAAAACCTGTACACTGTTCCAAATTAGTACTCTGGATAAATATAAAACTGTTCAAAATGCTCAATGATCTTTCATGATAGGTACCAGTATACCCTTGATCTGCAGATACTTTGTACATACAAGGTAATGAACATTATATCCATACTGAGACATAGCAGTTAACAGTCATTTTTACATGTAGATTTTTACACACTTGATTAACATGTCTCCTTTTCTCAACAAAGACACAAGGATGGATGAAATAATACAATGACATAAAAAAATAAAAAGCCATTCACCAACATTGACATCTCACATTTTCAACACTAAAACACACACCCAAACACTTGTACCTCAGTAACCTGTATGCAGATGCACAAACCACACACACACACAAACCACATACCGTATGTAGGAGAACACACGCACACACACACACCACTCACACACACCAATCACACACACACACACACACACACACACACCAATCACACACACACCAATCACACACATACAAAGACATGGACAACTGTATCAATGTGTACTCACTAAAGCCATCAACAAGACTCCATCTGGTACATTCACTCTACCATACATAGTCTGTGTGTCACATATATTTGCACAAAGTCCTGTACATTCATTCCATGTCCGATGCTATCACTCAGATTCACTCTATGTGCTGTATATTCACACTCACACCATGTCCTTTACAATCACTATAGATGTGCTGTACATTGACTGTACAATCACTCTATGTGCTGATGCTCCTGCCACAACACTGCCACTCTGTTGATGGCCTGCTGACCGTACGGACTCTTCACGAACATGTAGCTGCTGCAGACCAGCACGAACACCCACGCCACCAACAGCAGGTAGTCCTGGTCCAGTGTCGGGGTGTTGGACAGGGGGCCGATGTAGTCAGCTTCTGTCACGTTAACAGTAGTATTGGCCTCCAGACCTGCAACAGACCAACAGAATGTGACATTGCATAACTCTGCAGCAAATGAAATATTTTTGAAGTTTTCAAAATTTTCGCATATATTATTAATTTGTGTCACACCTTATTCTCACACAAATATTCATATTCAAAATATTAACCTAGAACAGATAAGCAAGTCTAGATTAATGAAGAACATGGACAGAAAAAATCAGCAGCTCATAAATATAATACTAATCAATATAACATATAATTATTGCACTATTTACTTTTACCCTCTGAGATTATGGATAGTCTAATAAATCATACGAATGATTGACATTTCAGAATAAATAAATTCCATGCATATTTTGATAAATTAAAAACCTATGCAAATTTAACGGTACCTGTAACATTTTTGATGAACTGCACAAATGACTGGAATACCCTCTCGGTGTGGTTAAAGCGGACCGCCGACCTCGACTGATGGAACAGCATGACATTAGGTACAGCCACTGTACCGAACCTTGCATTCAGACTAGAAGAGGAACATAGATCAAACATGAGCGAACTGATCATGAACATTTAAATCAGATGAAACTATAACATGAGTAAAGTAGCAACAGAAATAATTCAATAAATAAACATTCACATCACCTATGAGCAATTCCACTGAACCCTAACCCCATAAGAATATCTAGTCTCAATAGAGTACAGAGTTGTAGATGGGTACCTGGTAGTGGTAGGATGAGATGGTATTGTGAAACAGAAATGGCAACTTGGGTTGTATATGCTTCCCACAGAGTTGAGAAATTTAAATGAGTACACACTGATCCACTGACCAGTGTAGTAATATAAGTTGTCAACTCGTCATGATGGGTATATGGAATTATGGACCCCGCGCAAGAGCTCGGGGTACAAGGGCTCTCAAGCGCGGTGCATCGTTCCATATACCCCGAGGGACGAGTTGACAACAAATTTATCCTACTGTCATGTTACTGTACGTGAACATGATGTCTAAATGCAAACAAAACATTTGTCTGCCTGAAAAATTTGTAGGCCATTTTGGCCCTTGATCACTATGGAGTCATATATAATTTTGACGTCACAGCGCTTGCCCTCGATTCCCATGTAAAGACATCATGCCATTGTCAATGTCATAGCAGCGGGTAATAAGTGAATTATTTGTAGACGGGGTATATGGAAATTTGTACTATCTGTAAAAACAGAAGGAACTTACATGAAAGGTAGGATAAAATAATGTGTGAACTTTTAGCAGCCACTTTAACTTCAATCAAAATGAAACTATACAAATAGACATTTTCATTATTAAGGTTATTGCTCTAGAGTGGTCGCACTGTGTGTGGTATATGTGATGTACAGTTATAATGAAGACTTACTTGCTGAAGTGGACAGCATCCACTGCTAAGACCTCCAGCTGAGGAAAGGCTCTGGCCAGTGCGTTGTAATGAGGTGCGGTCTTGGCGCAGAACTGACACCAGGGGGCATAGAACATCACGATGACGCAGTCGGCGCTGCTGCGGTTCTTGTCAAAGCTCAGCACTTCCAGCAGTGTGGTGCTGTTTACCACTCGGACTTCTAGCGTGGTGTTCTCAGTGATGTTCCTCCCGACACACTCAAACTTGTATTTCTTCGAAGTGTCGCTCTCGTTCTTAGCAGTGCTGTTGTCACTGACCGTCACATTCCCCACATCCACTATTAACGTTGTGTTGGCTTCGGGACTTGCTGAGGAAGCCTCTTCAACCGGAACCTGTACTTCCGGTGTTTGAGCTTCCGCCTCGGTTCCGACTTGGAATTCCTCAATAACAGGATTGAGCAAAGATTTGACTAGACTGGTCAAGGAGAAAAGTTGGCTTTCCGTGTCTTTTTCACTGGTGGCACTCTCAGTCTGTGGTGGTTGCTGCTGTTGTTGTTTTGAAGGGAACACACTTTCCAGTGCAACGTCGCCATCATTGTTACTGCTTGCATGTTCAACTTCTGTAGCAGTGTCTGTGACTTCCTCTCCTTGGCAATGTATTACACACAGGAGTAACAAACCTGTCAACAGTGCAAGTGGAAAACATTGCAAATACTATTCAGAAGCAATACATCATTGATAAATAATAACAGACAAAGAATACTAACATTCAAATATGAAATTACTTTTAAATGATTCATTTACAAACTTAAGTACTTGAACATATTGAGAGGATGTATTGATAGTTTAAATATTTATTAAATTCCATCCACAGTACATGTGGTACATGTATTCCATAGTACAACTAGTAAATGGTCAATATGGCATAATAACACTAATTTCCTGTAGATTTAGTATCTACTAATGATTGATTCAGATTTCTATTTTCTAAGCAGGATGTCATGATTTTTTATTACGTGACCTGCTTCTCCTCATTTGCGAAGGAATAATTGTTTTATTTGTTTGCTAGTTTAGGCGACAAGATGCTGTTTTGAAAAGCTGGGGCGTTCAACAGAAAGTCTCTAGATATTTATTAAAGAGAAGGCCCTTTGGAAAAAATAAGTATGCAGAGTTGAAGTTAAAGGCATAATATCACAGATGTTTATGGTTGTGTTGGACTAGTTGTTAGCTACAACTGCAAAATACATTCACTTGACATACATAAAATCATGTTTGTACTTCCAAAATCTAGTGCAACCCCTTGAAGTCTACTGATAGACAACCTGAATATGGTCGTATGGTTATTTCCTTCATTAAGTTCTGTAAGGGGACATAACTCAGTGGTACGACTTAAACATATAATACGCACAGGTAACATTTTCTCGCAATTCGTTCATAGTTCAGTCGATGTATCTAAGACAAGATAAATAGCGGAATGTTCCTTATATTCATATAAAACATTAATATTTTGAAAACTATTGAGTACTGGGGACTAAGTACATCAGTAAATAACAACTTTTGGGTGGATAAATCAAGCGTAATTGGTCATAGATCGAAATTCGTTTGTCCATTATGCAGGTCAATCAACTGTGATATTATGTCTTTAAAAACTATATTTACACTACATTGATCGAAAACCGGACAATATTGATTGTGACATGAAAGAAAAAGAACTTTCTCGTGGTTCGGTTATACGCAACTGTTAAATACTGATGTAGATACATAAATAATTAGCAGTTGCGTATAACCGAACCACGAGAAAGTTTATGTAATCAAATCCATGTGTGAAGTTTAGAAAAAGGTGAAGTTAAAACAGGAAGTGCACCTCGGACCGGGCACAGTGTGTAAACGTGGCATATGTATTCGCCGATTTACAAGAATCAGGAGGAAACTTACACATTGGAATGGCAGAAACTATCAGAGCGTTTCCATAGAACAAGGCCGATGACTTTGTAGAGACATTTCTGCTAAAGTCTTGAAGCAAGAGCTCTTCTTCTCGAGAGAGTTTCTGTGTCTTGCCACCTGCCATTTTGTGGAGTAAGTAAAAGATCGGCAATACTCGTTAAATTCCGTGTATCGCCGCCAAAGGGAAGTAATCCGTCCGTCACTTTTATAGTAATTTGTCTCTGGGAGAGGCGGACTAAAAGTCCATTTAAAACATACTTTTCATGAGTGCAGTGTACTATAACTTCGGGAATATAACAATTGATGTTTAATTGAGCTTGTATTAATATGA
>JAUTBV010157281.1:0-10261 GCA_032361325.1 Lepetodrilus fucensis | reverse complement strand
TATCAATATCGCGTCAGAAAGGTAACTTTCGCGAACATTGATGCCGGCCCCCCCGGGACGGGATTTGAACCTGGAACCTTTGGCTCCGAAGTCCAACGTTCTACCACTGCGCTACATTCCGCCCCTAAGATACATACTAGTAGGTTCAAAGATTGAAATCCATTCCAATCATGAAATCGAAATAGCCTCTGCAATAATTGTCCGTAAATTCAATGGATGTTCCAAAGACATCACAGCCTATATGGAACACCAATACAGTACATTGGTTCTGATCACTTGGTACTTATACAGGACCGTTCCTATTCGGAGGGATACATGTACATCCTGTTTTCGAAATGATGTCTCTTGCGTTATGGATTATCAGGTTGCAACTACAGAAAACATGCAACACTCCTAGTGTTGCAGTAAACGAACCAATCATGATAATTGTAACTTCACCATAATGAAAACGCATCCTATAATGACACATAATGACAACGCATCCTATAATGACCCCATAGACGATGTATACACGAAGCTTCCATGGAGTTTGTGGTAGGCTCAAACTCAGAAATATTGACTCCCGATTGTTTACCACTGACTGACGAGCCATCTTTAGTCTAATCCATATTCTAGTTCATTTGTAAAACGTACTGGATACGTCATGGGCCAATAGATATATAACCTAATACCTGCGCTACACTTGCAACTGAATCGTCGCGATAGGGAAAACTTATATGCTACATATACAACCGAATGGTCGCAGACTTTGAATCGCCGACTCACGATAAGCACGATTGTACGCGGTCACACATTCAACTGTGTGTAGCTGTTGTGCTAAAACCGTCATCGTTCAGAACACGAGTTATCTCAACTTGGTTATTGTGATTGGTAGTCATTATCAACGAGGTTTCATAGGCCAGCAATCTTTTCGATTTTTATTGATTTTTGACATTTAGAGTAGCAATATTTGTTAAATATAAAAATAACATTAAAAATCGAAAACATTGCTATGAAACGTTGTTGACAAGGACTAGTGTGATTGGTTGTTTGACATCCCGACTGTATCGTCGCGTCTGGACAATAAGCTACACATGAAACTGGGACAAAATTTGGTGTCAAACACCCAAACCGTCGCGGTAAAAAGTCTGAGATAATTTTAATCTGTGCAGACTCGTCGTCGAACCATCCCCGACTAGTCATGGATATTTTTTTTTAGGCCGACTTGATATGATACACATCAAACTACATATTTTCTCATCGCCCACTACGTATTGCCGACGGTCGGGAGTCTGTATAAAACGAGTCGAAATACGATTCAGTTGTAAGTGTAGCGCAGGCATAAGTACGACAGTCGTCCATTGGGCGTGGATGGTGAGTTGTCTTACCGGATCCTTCCAATGTTAGTTGTACCGGTCGCCCGAGATGGACGCGTTGGCCGTCAAGGTTGTTCCCTGAGACGTCGGTCATTTGTATGGTTACTGGAACGTCAGACACCTGCCCGTTGTGGGTCTGCAACTCTATGGGTGCTATTAGTCTAAATAAATACACCATTGGTGTTAAGTAGTTGTCTTCTTTCGTTTCATATTCTATTGTATCACAGATGGAGTTGAGACGTAGAACCGGGTGACTTAAAATACCAGCCATCCACACAACTGTATTAGTCCGTTGTTAAAACGTTAATACAACGTTATTACAACAGTACAACGTTATTAAAATGCAATTATAATAATTCAATAACGTTTCTAAATACCAACAATTAGTGGGTCATACGATACCGGTGGTTATATTATATACTTTGTCCATTCAATATTTTAATTATTATATTCAAGTGTTTGATAATGATAATTAAGTAAATGAACTAGGTATATTACGGCTTTAAGATGGAATGATCAAACTGTTTTCGGAGATATCACAATACTTTGAGATGTACGAGGAGTGGCCGAAATGCATGCGGATAAAGGCGACGGTCATCCTCGAAACACCGGTCATTATGACTACACTAGCCCTCCGTCAACGGAGGTTAGGTATCGTCATAATGACATGGATTTCGAGGATGGGTTGAGGTGTGCTGACACACATCTCACCCTTCCACAACGTGTTGCCCGGATGTGAAGCTGTCAGCCTTGGCCGAGAATGTGCAGGTGACTGTGTACTCTAACTTCTCTTCCTGAAGGGCGCGGTTGCCGTACGAAGCTACGAGGTTGATGACGTAAACTTTGTCGTCTCTTCTTTTCTGTAATAATTATTATTAACATATTTTCTGTAATAGTATCAACATATTTTCTGTAATATTATCAACATATTATCAACATATTTTCTGTAATATTATCAACATAAATAATTTTCTGTGGTATTATTAACACATTTGCTGTTATATCAACAATTTGGGATTCCGCTGCTTGTTTTAATTCGGAACCCCTATCAAGATTACGTACGTTATTCACACCACAACTGGAATACTATTGTGTTAAGTTGTACTCCATTCAGTCAAAAGCATACGGACTCGAAGCTGGCATATTCTTGCTTTACCCTTTTAATGCTAAACGTCAAGGACGGGAACAACAAGTATATTAGCTCTGTTTATATGACACGGGCAGCTAGCTCCACGTGCTGCGACCTACCTCGTTACATGTTGGACTCGCTGAAACCACTGACAGTGGTGTATACAGCATACTATGTATATAATGTACATAGTCATGTAATTCTCAATATAATAAATAACGGGTAATTAACTCAAACTAGTTTTGTACAAGCACATCATGATTAATAGTGAGTGAGTGAATATGGAGTTTAACGTCGCTGCGGGAATTTTTCACCCATTTGCGACGACATGATTAATAGCCGTACACAGCGGGGCGGTAATAGTGTTAGAAATGTTCCAGTAAAACATAATGACACCCATCCTCGAAAACCCAGGCCATTATGACTGCACTAACCTCCGTCAAATAACGGAGGTTAGTGTAGTCATAATGGCCTTTGTTTTCGAGGATGAATGACACCCCAAGACGGCAGTTTAGAAAAGGGCGTCTATAGATGCGTGTACCATATAAGTAAGTTCGTGTTATATTCGTCTACATTGGCGTAGCATCCAATCGTCTTTTAAACGATGTACCCCTTCCTTAAAAGTATACAACGTCTATGTGTGTGTGTATAGAGCGATATATATGTTACGTAGGTTATTTTGTGCGTTTATAGGTAGGTCTCAGTAGCTACAAGAACTCGCCTTCTTGAAGTGCCATTTTGTGCGTTACTGGTACAACCGTTTTACACCTTCATTCACTATGCTCATAGTTTGGGTGTTGTATCAGTCATCAATGTCATGTTTTATAATATTTATTATAACTGATCCAACATACACGCACTTACGTAAAAGGCACACGTATACTTACGTTAAAAGTGCATATGCTGGATGGAAAATAAGACACGCCGATGTAGAATGTGAAGTCATCTACCTTGCTGAAATTAAATTCACCATTTGCACACTCAGCAACAACTTGGCTGAGCATCACAGAGCCGATGGTGACGTTGATGAAAGCATAACCCAAGTCGTCACTACCGCACTTAGGTTGAACTGTGGGAATAAAAAAACAAGTTGCGCAACGTTAATTACTATTAATATTATAGACATTTATATTAGAGAGGTTTCGCAACACTAATGTTACCATCACGGATACGGTTAGGCCAACAGTGTGTGCGTAGTATGTGATGTCAGACTCGCTCCACGTTTAGTTTCCCGTTTCTGTCCGTCCCAGGGAACCCAGATGGTCAGAAACGGGAAACTACACGTCGGACGAGTCACTAATGGCACATACTACGAATAAACTGATGACCTAACCGTATCGGTAATGGTGACCGTAGTGTTGCGAATCCACGCTCGAAATTGTGCACATGCATACTGACACCCATAGAAAACGCAACACCGATTTTAAACTTGATTGGGTATACTTGATCACAGGGACCTGTAGAGCGGAGCCAGTAGATCTACGTCAACAAAACATTTTTTACAAACGTAATAAAACAAATCATAAAATATATCCGTACGTTTGTTGGACTAATAATGCATACATTTGCATTCAGTTATTAAAAACAGCCCAATTCAAAATTTCATCATATTTTCATAGTCAGACGTAGATCTACTGGTTCCGCTCTACAAGTCCCTGTGGAGAAACCTAGATAGATGGAGGATACTGGCATAGAGGGGGATAATGGATTAAGCTAACATTGTGAATAGAATGAAGTCGTGTAGCCTGCACTTAATTCATGCATAGTGTAGGCCTACGTACTATCAACCAACTGAGACCATCCTTAACCCTCTCCCTTCTGAATTTGACACACGTACAGCCCTTTAGGACATTTCAGGTTGCCGTCATCATGGGGAGGGTTAAGATGCTCGAAGCATGTGTATATTTGAATAATGATAATGCATGATGCATGCATTTTTCAACAATGACAAGTTCCTTGTTCTTTGATCTCAAACTCTGCCCTCCGTCACTATGACCTGTATCTGAAATCCACCACAAACATCGACTCGCGTCATTAAGCGTCGGCCGTGTGATTAAAGTCCCTAATAACGTCATCCTCGGCCGTGTAATTTCAGATTGTGTGAGAAATTGATAACATCACCCTCGGGCTCACTTCTATCTCCGACTCGTTGAAATTAGCTGAGGCCACTCGCATTCTCTGTAACGTTTCACTGGCGTCACGTGATCTACATTTAAATAATATGATTTTCGGATAGATTGAACCCCTCGGTATCGTCTCCCTGACATCCTCTAGCTGTCTGGTCTACGTACAAGTTCCGAATATGTCACAAAAATACGGATTACCCTGAACCCTACATATAAATACAATGACTCATATTGAAATTACTTGACGTGTACGGATTTCTCGTTTGTTTTCAGCATGAATATATGTATATGTAGGCCTATCCCTGTGTCATAGGGTCATTGCCCAGGAAACGTGTTCTTTTTTATCTACTATTTGTAAACATGCAGTATCTATGAACATGATGAAGTGATAACACATATTTGTATTAAAACCTTAATGGCCTCGGGGTATTTCAGAACAGTTGAAAATCACTTTCATCGAAATTGTGTTTCAAGATGGCAGTTAAAAATACTTTCAACTTTATTAAAATGTCTCTTCTGTTATCATGGATGTTACTGTATGTTTTATTCAAATGTATAGGGACCGGAGGAGTACGGCTTTAATTTGAAGCCCCGTCAATAAGTAGACAAACAATAATTCTTCCAGATATTAATTAACAGACGTGTGTTCTTCTAACTGTAAGTATATATATATCTACAGCGTAGGATCTCCACTACTGCTAATCACTGGTGACGTTCTGAAGACGTAGCTTCACTAACGACAGGACAGAAGTTTCTAAAAACCGTTAGATAAAAGAAAACCACTCAGAACAACAAAGCAGTAAACGTAGTTCTGTTATTACAGTATTGGTTGTAGGAAAGATAGGTAATTGTCAAAAGGTGATTTACCTATATACATAACGACAAAAGATGACTGTTCAGTGGAATATGCATATGAGCAGGCTCATTATAGTCAGAACAGTCGACGTATGCTAGGACACGTTCAGCGATGACACAGTCACAATGTGAGTTCCAGTCTCTATACTACAGCACGTGCAGTGATGGACATATATCTGTTTACAAGCTCTCGTGTACAGGTAACTAAATGGATGCCAATATTGAAAATACAATACGTCAATGATAAGTATGTAACTACGTTCGTAACTAGTATGTAACCACGTTGTAACTAGTTGCTGTGCACTGTAATATACCTCATTAATGTTCCTTAATAGCGTAGTAAATATATACAGCAGTTAACCTTAACTCAAACTAGTAAATCAACTCAGGACAGATGCCATGGGCGTTCACTGCACACAGACAAATATATGCATGTATACAAAAGACACTACTAGTATTAAATTCACATTTTTATATAGATTGCTGATAGCATGAGGTTCTAATGTTTAGGTTACTACATTGCTTGATGGTTTTATTATTGTTCTAGAACTACTTTCTACAAGCTACGACATTGGTTCAATGAGAAGATTCATTATTATCGTGTGTTTTTTTTTATATTTCACTAAATACACTAACTACATTGATAATCGTAATCGAGTGTGTGTTTGGCCAACCTTGTCATTTTATGTTCAGGTTAATGAAGAACTTGAGATATGATTTGTGTAAAGTGGATTATAGGCCTAGGGTGCAATATGATAAATCATAATTTTATGTAAATTTGACAATGATGATTTAATACCTTTGTGGAATATATGACGTTATGTTGTTAATCATGCGTATACCGATACTAGAAGGGATATGTTTGGCTGTGAACAATCTGAGACAAACTATACAGAATACTGGTTGATAAATGTCAGTATGGTGTAGTAGGTATATAGGGCTATCCTGCTATTGAGATACGTCTGATACTCGTATCGTATTAAGATCTGCCTATCAACATTAACTGTCAATGTATTTTGATCTGAAACACGAAAGTAATCCATGTTGTGTGAATGAATCGAGATGTATCTGTTTCTGATCATAATGTTGTAAATAGTGCATTCATAATATAATGAATGTAGCTGCTAGATTGTTTTACGAATACACCAGGTGAGGGGGAACGAGAGAGAGAGAGAGGGAGAGAAAGTTAACAAATTCTAGCAAATAGTTCATACACTTCGCGATCGGAATATGATTTCATTCCTTGTGTAAAATAATTTAAAGAACGAACAGGAAATCGAAATAACTAGTATATGTCCTATATTTCATTCATTGTAGATATTATACATACATGTGATTCCTTATTTTACAGTATATGCAGCATATATAACTATAACCTCTGCCTGGCATCTATAGATTCTGTAGACATAGAGTCTATGATTACTTCACCACATATTATTATATCCTACAGTTATCATGACCTCGTTATTGTGTGTCTGCTGGTGTACAATTAGTGATAACCATCACGGAATATATAACAACCCCCTAATCCCGGTGTTCCAATATCAGCAATTAGTGGATTCACTGGATGTAATTAGGAGAGAATTTCAGCCATGGCGAAGCATATGTTATCTTGAAACGAGAACTTATACCAGCTTAATACGGCTTAGAGAATTGATAGCTTAACCATAAGCCATCTATTCTTGAAGGTGCTTGTATAGAACTGTGCGTGCTATCCGATAGATTTGAAGAAATCCTCTTGTTCGTTTCCAGTGTGCTTAGAATGGTTGTCCATGCTTCATTAAACAGATACAGACATTGATTTCTGCGTGGGCATCCAAAGTGTGGATGACGCAGCCAGTAGGCTCTTCCTGTCGTCATGCTTTCATCGTTGATCCAACTCCCGCAGTGAACATTGCGTAAGTTCTATACCTGCAGTCTGTAACGCTGGTCCACTGCCTGTACACTGTACTACTGGGCTGTTGTCACATCCGGTGGTTATTATGCACATTGTGCCACTGGGCTGTTCTCACATCCGGTGCTTATCATGCACACTGTACCACTGGGCTGTTCTCACATCCGGTGGTTATCATGCACACTGTACCACTGGGCTGTTCTCACATCCGGTGGTTATCATGCACACTGTACCACTGGGCTGTTATCACATCCGGTGGTTAGTATGCACACTGTACTACTGGGCTGTTCTCACATCCGGTGGTTATCATGCACACTGTACCACTGGGCTGTTTTCACATCCGGTGTCTCTGACGGAGTTGACATTGCTTGATATCCAGAGCGAATGATCGAACAAACCGGAAGTTCTACAAACACTCATATGAAATTCATTTCACGAGGAATGTGTCTCATCACTCCGTTAAACTGAAGATGATGTATCAGAAACACGCCACAGCTTGACACGATATGCAGTCACGTGATCACAGAGGTACCTTATCCACTGGGATGATTCGCAAAGCTTCGGGTTATAGCCTATAGGATGCGGATAATGTTTGACGAATCGGTAATATAGATATATATATCCCATAATAGGTTATAAACCAAGGGCTACTGGACATTCTCAATTCCCACATACATTGCAGTACTGAGTACTAAGAAATGTGCCCATTTCAAAACGTGTTATATTTTGTTTATGCAATAGCACTTGCTTATATTCAATATATTCGACCTTTATATTTATTATGAAACTAGTGTTCATAATGCATTAAGAATGGTTGTCTGCTGTTCAACTTTGCACAACAAATATTTAGTTATAGGTCTTCCAGCAATCCTGGGGGGTCCATCTCTCCACCCACTCTCACCCCTGTCTATCCCCATCACACACGTACGTACATACGACCCGACCCTGCCGTTAAGCCATCAATGACGGACACGTAACAAGTGGCTCTGAGAGGTAGCGACCAGTCCGAGGTGGTGTTTACTACACGGATACCGACTCTAACAACGTAGTAACGTCAAGCCGCTTACCTTCCTACAACGATAAGTACATTACATACAAGTCAATCTGGCCACGGTCGATTGATTGCAAAAACAGGTCACTAATCTGGAATCATAGCGATATGTATCTACAGATAATAGCCTAGTTTGTAAATACAATAGTCATAGTTTGATATTTTAATTTCGTTAAATCTAATACCCACTACTGAACATGCAGTCGGTCACAGGGTAACACGGTATGGACTGTCACAGGGTAACACGGTGTTGACGGTCACAGGGTAACACGGTGTTGACGGTCACAGGGTAACACAGTGCGGACGGTCACAGGGTAACACGGTGTGGACGATCACAGGGTAACACAGTGTGGACGGTCACAGGGAAACACGGTTTGGACGGTCACAGGGTAACACGGTGTTGACGGTCACAGGGTAACACGGTGTTGACGGTCACAGGGTAACACAGTATGGACTGTCACATGGTAACACGATGTTGACGGTCACAGGGTAACACAGTGTGGACGGTCACAGGGAAACACGGTTTGGACGGTCACAGGGTAACACGGTGTGGACGGTCACAGGGTAACACTGTGTGGACGGTCACAGGGTAACACAGTGCGGACGGTCACAGCACCACGTGTCTGGAGATACGCTTGACACTGGTCATTAAACATGTATAACTTGGAGGTCACGCACGTCTGGTAATACAGCCAAGTTCAGTGTGACATTCGTGTAATCTACGTCCGTGCCACCCATGTGGCCAGTCCATCATAATCAGTATTATCATCATCAAATCAGCGTCAAATATGCATTACGACTAACTACTCATCATCCTACTTAAGACACTGGATTACAATACGACAGGCCCAGAGTACGATTTCATGCTCAAGCTCAAATTGTATAATGAAGATTTATGAATAAAACTTTGTTGAGCATGAAATCGTACTAAAAAATAACGGTTCGTAATATCGGGGGCCATGTCTTCTTTGAAGTATGATAATTTAATCGTCGCAAATGCAAATTGGTGAAAGATTCCCGCAGCGACGTTAAACTCCATAATCACTCCCTCACACATGCTTTGAAGTATAGGTTCAATATCATTTAGGAATTAATGAATATATCTGTATCATAATTTACTTTATTGTAAGAACCAGTGGAACACATCACTGATATAAGATAATACGCTATATACTGCATATAGTGGCATAAGTAGTGTTCATGTAAAAGGTAAATTTAAAGATCATTCCTATTACAGCGGATTAGATTTACTTTCATTTCTGGCGTGAATATATCCTGCGGTGGCTTCTGCCGCATTTAACTGATTGTTATTTTCAATAAATCACGTCTGGAACAAAGGAAACTGCCCCTTTGTGCACCTACGTTCTATTGAATTCCACAACTATTCTCCTATTGATCCGACACCTGTTACATAGAAATGGATCCATTTCATTCGGCATTTGGCTGCTGTTTCAGAGTGGTCCCATTACGATTTGACAAACAGATTAAACTGATGCTCGTGTCTCTTTCCCAGTGGCACGAATGATGAAATGAAGAGCACTTGATTAAATTAAACTAAGCTTTATAGAGAGACCAACTACAATCATTGTGTGAGGAAGTTCTAATAACATCAATGAAGCTTTGAACTATTTCGTTATTTCTGAAGTATGTTAGGTATATAGTATTCCACTTGGTGTTAGATGTAGATATAATATACAAGATATCGTTTCTCGAAGCTCTCTTAGCCGCCAAGGGACCATATAGGTTATAAACCACTAAATTATTTGAATTTGCCGCATAGTCAGTACAGCATAGATGGGATTTCTGGCCCTGGATTGGTTGTAAATGGTATTTTCCACTGTATTTGACAAG
>JAUTBV010157270.1:0-10261 GCA_032361325.1 Lepetodrilus fucensis | reverse complement strand
GGGTTTAAAGTCACTTTCTAGAATCTTTCACTAATATCATGACTTGCATGCATATGTACTGCTTGACCAGTTTTTATAGAATATTATGTCGCAGATAGTACAATGATACCCCACTCAGACATAGTATACTGACTCCAAGCTGGCCAGTCCTTGCTTTACCCCTTTAACGCTGAGCGCCAAGCAGGGAAACAACAAGCACCACCTTTTAACGTCTTTTGGTATGACGCGACTGGGGATCGATACCCGCGACCTTCCGCACTCCGGGCCGACACTCTAACCATTACACCACAGGTTTTAACGTCGATGCGGGAATCTTTCACTCATGTGAGACGACCCATTACGCCATGAAGCCGGCGCACTGTATCAGAAAGATATATATTAAACTAAATATAGTTGGCCCTGTTTGATGACCAGGTAGTGATACTACTTCTCTATTACTCAAGCACTTCATAGCGAAGCATTATCACTACGTGGCGAGTTAATGTGGAGTTTAACGTCGCTGCGGGAACCTTTCACCCATTTGCGACAAATCGCTACCTGAATCCGGTTGGATGAAAGTGTCGTTAACTAATAGTGTCGTTATTCCTGCATCGACTTTCAGTTCAATGCAAACGTAACGCTGCATTAGTTATAATGGATGTTTAATGACACATTAATGGAACAGTAGCATTTCATACAATGGGGCCCTGGTCATAAACAGAACCAAACTCTAACATGCACTCTACATCAGTTGTGATGCATGTTACAGATGCATCCATTTTTAGTTACTGCAGGTTCATCCCCCACTATAAGCAAACCCTGGATCACTCGGCCATGACTGTACCTGTTCTACGATTGGTGCGTTGGTGGGAGCGACGATCTTGTTCTGAATGGCTCCCACCCTGATGACTCGTGGACTTCTCGATGATTCCGCGTTGGCATCGAAGGCGAAACCCTGGATTTCAAAGTCCCTTTCCTTGGACAACTCCACAGCCTTAGCAGGGAGGGACAGCTTGCTGTAATAGGAACACAATCTCAAATAGAATCTCATAGTATATCATTAAGTGAGATTAAGTTGTCCGAGATTGTAGTAGAAAATTCCATGATCTATTGAGGCCTTGCACGGAACAATCGTTTCCATTGCCGACGCCATGTTGGGTTGCAGAAAACAATATGGTGACGTCGAGCAATGGCAGAAAGTCGTGCATTGTTTTGCTACCCACGATGCCATGCGATGTATCATGGTTCGCAATCAAAACACGCTTGGGTTATTTCTCCCAATGCTAAAGGTATCCTAAGGGCGAGTAGGAATTCATGTCTTTTGTTATTTGTATCATTATTCGGGCGAGTACGTTTTAAAGATGATCAATTTTGCAGTCAACTTGGGAGCATCGTTTGATACTGATAGTACCATGTATCAGTACCAGTACCATGTCTATCTATCACAAGAATTTGAAGAAAGAATGATGCCCGATATTCCCGAAAAGTAATTGCTTTATAAATGGAACATACAATAAGAAAGGTATGACAAGAATGTACATACTAGCTTGACAATACCAATATCACATGGCCTAGTGTTTTGTGTTTCATTAATGATTATTAGCAAAATCAGCTGAAAATGCAGTATGTTCACAACTACTGAAAACGCAGCGCTCAAACACAGCACAATATTAGAATGAAGTGGTATGTGAAATCGCACATGTCTCACTCATTCGCTTCATTTACATTTAGGAATGTTAAACATTTAGCAGATGCATCTGGAACTTTACCGGAGTTCCTTGCCATAGAGATGCCGCCTTACGACTGCCAACTCCGCTGGTGGGAGATGTTTGTCCAAAATCTGCTCGATGCTCTCGACTTCCCCCGACATGTTGGTGGACTATGGACCAGTCTATTCTCAAATTGGGGGTGCCCATGATGGAGAAAAGCAATCAAACAAGTGAAAATCGTCGTGATATCATAAATGCTTGTGCAGTTGTTGATGTTAGATAGTGTCACGTAGTGATGACCTGTACTTTCGTTTGTGCTCTCGTAATAATTAAGAAATAATCGTTTTGCAGGGAAGCACAGGAATTCCCCTCCCCTATGTTTTGAATGCAACCATCAACGTGGTATCTGGGTCGATGTGTAGCTTGACTTGAGATTCCCCACTCCAAACTCGACTAGCGTAGTCTACATGTACTGAGTAGGTCAGAAAAGACCTGACCAATGTAATGCATAATATAATGTCAATGTCAGTTGTCAGTAGAGTAAACTATTTAGGGTGAATCCTGGATTATAATGGTATGGTCGATAGCAATCTATGCATATGAGAACTGGGCCTGCTGTCACGATAAGTAAATAAGACTATGCATACAGATTATCAGATTATGAAAGGAATATCTTCGAATAAAATTAGCTAATTATATATCTAACATCATGTCCAGTATGAAATACAAGATAAAAAGCTTCCGCTCTCAATATACTAACTTGTACTATTTAATATTATCTTTGGATTATTATTATTATTGTTTACATTGATGATTTTATTGGCCAATATATCAAAATTAAGTGCAGCTAATAAAATGGATAAGCTAGTATTCAGTATCGATCGAGTGTATATTTGAACAACTAATATGATCTGAAACAGATAACATATTTTCTTTTTAAATTATAGCTACTAGTATTTATAGCTCTAGTGTAGTGACTAGTCCAACATCATGAATTTAGATAACATACAAAGGACATATTAATAATTAAACATTGAATTATGAAATCAAATACTATTTGCACATTGTTGCAGGTATGATCGAGATGCAAGGTCTAATGCCCAAAGTTGCAGAGGAGCTTCTGAATGAATTACAGAGAGTGTATGCTTCACAGGGGAAAAGTAACAACCTCTAGTCCATCTTTAACTTAAATGATCACAGTGGTTAATATAACTGAAATGATTTTTCACCTCACTTGTGTATCATTGTATTTAATAAGGGACTCTGGGGACAGAGATAAATAGATCTAAATTTAGTCTTGTTTTTAAAAATAAAATATGGTAAGTGCTTTGAAAATTTAACTACCGGTAGCCAGGCAGGACTATCAGATCTAGGAATCTACTAGTCCGAGCCAGAAACCACTAGCCATTGGCTATAGGACTAGCGTTAATATTAACCCCTGTGATCTGATCATGATCTCGCCACATCTAGTTTGCAATGTTATAAACATTATATGGTACAGTACTATTGATGTCACAATATACTGATACAGTTTACAATTTTCCTAAAGGACAAGCACTGATATAAGTGAAAGAATCTTGAAAGCAGCTTTAAAACCACACTGTCGTTCATATGATCTCGCCATACTATACAATAAAATCATGAGTGTATAATTTTGCCACAATACTCGCATTAGTAATTTTGATCTCACCATATATTAAATGATCTTGCCATGGTATAGGATCTCAGAATGTATATATATATATATACGTTCTCACCATATAGTGTATTTCAGTAGTACGGTAGTTTGGTCTCACATTATTAATAACTAATGATTATGCGTTCTTTTCCAGTTACAGATGAAATATTGTCTTCGTAAGCATGAATATTTCTTATTTTTGGTTGTTGTAATGTTTAATATCCAAGAAGGTAAACATTCAATATTTAATAGGCACATTTACTAATATTAGTTCAGTTACCGGTACTGTAAATCATTAAATTAATGCAAGCAGAATATTAATGCGAAAAATGCGACTGCCGTATTATTGCATTAATATTAAAGGTAAGACCGAGGAAAAAACATGAATGGAGACATGGTCGTTTGCATTATATTGGTGTTGCATTTATGTCTAAAATCTAAAAGTTGCATTAAATTAGTGACGCATTAATTTTGTGATTTACAGTAGTTGTGATTTTATAGATTCTATTTATCCATTGCATTTGAGGTATCGATCAAAAACATTTAATTTAAAAGTACTAAGGATATTGGTCAAAGATATAATTTTATATCACTTGATCTATGTTGCTATGGTGTATACATGTCTTGTAGTCAGACATTTGTCAATTGCTAGGTTACAGTTCATCTTCCAACCAGCGCTGTTGCCAGCCCTAGATCTGGTGGACAAAAGGGCAGTCACTCTCATATCTGGACCCTCTGGTAGAGCTCTCTATCAGGTGAGATCAACAAATAATAGTCGAAAACAAATAACTATGGATAATGACAGAACATTGGTCACAGATTTAGTTCATCAATTATCTACTGTTGTTTTGCTAACAATTTTAGAATACACATCAGCCCTATTTAGTAAAATGCCTTTGGAGTACTAAAAAAGTGTAATCATTATCTTGTCCAAAAGTGTAATTTTCCACTCACTCAATGTCATTTAGTACAGAAAATGTAACCTAAAATTAGAATGTATGTAACGAAACTGGTCATTTCAAATTAGTTGATATGACGAAAACATGATGAAATGAACTGAGCAAATTGTTTTTCACGATTTCGAAAATAAAGGAAGCTGATGAAAGAAAAATATGCACAATAAATGTGCAAATTAGGAATCACAAACTAAAATTAAACAAATATATGTCCGTCAAAGATCGTATTCTGGCTTTTTCAAAAAGTGTAACTTACCTGCATTTAGCATAATGAAGCCTAAAAAAGCATGTAAAGATTATGCCAAAAGCATAATGATAAACAGATCTGCATCCTACTCTTCAGAACGTGGTTGCCAATAAAGGTAGTACCTGTAGTAGGGGGCATAGCGTATGAAATAGCAGTGTGTCGCAAGGATGAGAGTTTGATTTCTACCAATGTATTCTGCCTTCCAGGTGATTGGCAGCTCCGGAATACCATACACGTGTTTCCAGTCCAGCAACTACTGCACATGCCCTGCCTACAGATTCTCCGGTATATACGTCACATTTTCCGAAGCATTCGTAATCAGGATGTGAAGTTAACTTAAAAACCTACTAGCCCCCTTAAGCCTCTCCCTGCTGGATTAGGCCCAGTTACAGCCCTTTAGGCAGTGTTCGGAATTACCGCTGGAAACCTACTGGCCCCGAAAAATTATACAAATAACAAATGTTTAAAAAACACATGAATTTCTACTGGCCCTTAGGATACCTTTAGCATTGGGAGAAATGTCCGGGACAGCAGTAATTTCGAACACTGCCTTTAGGGCATCTCTGGTTGCCTTCAGCATTGACAAAATTAATATTTAATTTTTAAATAATTTCTTTTGGAATTTGTGTTTAGAGCTGCTTTCACATATATTGGGTTCTTTCACTTATATCACAGCTTGTCAGTTTAGGGCAGAAGAAACATGCACCATCCATAGCGCTTAATGTTGCAGTAAACCTGCAAGCACTGGCTAGTACACACAGACCAAGGATGATAACTGCAATGCCATGGTGCAGACAGCACATCCTATGAAAGTAGTAAAAAGGAGGTGAAATTAGAGACTATGATGAAATATTTGACCAAGAAACCTGTTATGCAGTGTAGGTGGATCCAGGTTGTGGCAAGTAGGATGGGATCCTAATGTAATGAGTGGGATGGGATCCTAATGTAATGAGTAGGATGGGATCCTAGTACCTGGGTGTTTTTTTTGCCTTGCCCGGTAAGGTGTGCTGGGTGCCGTTTGAGTTACTTCCGGCGGCTAGACTACTTGGGCGTTTTCGATTATATTATCCTCGTTGTTGGCTAAATTCACGACTTCACCACACACTCTGACAACGATCCGCAGCGTTCTATTTAGAAATCCTTGTACTCATAGTACTCCGCCGCCGCCCTTATTTATGCGCCCGCCGTACGCCGGCAGAGTAATCGAGCAGCTCTGTTCTTGTCGATCCGACGCTAGGGTCGCCTTCACAAACGCATCCAATGAATACTGAACTACAAAGTGGGAGATAACTGCCCGGAACAGTGATGTAGCAGCCAACACTAAATAAGACAACACCTCCACATATGGTTTAATCAAATGTTCCCATTTTCTTGCAGAGAAGCTCCACTGCCTTTCACGAGCAAGAAAATAGAATTCTCCTCGTCCAAACAGCAGAGCTCTATCCAGATCGAGAAGCTGGACAGAGTTACGGGCCCTGGTTTCCTGTCGTCCAACTCCCAGTCTCTTCAGTCTCCACCTCAGGCAAACAGTCGCGGCCCCACCGACTGCAAGACGCCGTCCACGAGCGACGCAGTTAAACCCGGCGATGCCAAGACGCCGTCGAGCTCCGACGTGGCAAAGGCGGCAGCGACGACGACGGGAACAGAAGCGAACAAAAACTCATCTGCATCATCGGCAGTGTTCCAGGTACGTGGGTTAATGTATTTTTGAATCGACTAACAGAGGTGCGTTCAAGCCATGGTAATTCTCACTATTGCTACTATGTAGTACTATGTAAGTGTTTCAGGTATGTGGGTGAAAGTCTGTGTGAATCAAATAACAGGGGTACGTTCAAGCCATGGTAACTCTCACTATTGCTACTATGTAGGACTATGGAAGCTGTTCAATCAGCATTCGTAGTACTATGTAAGTGTTTCAGGTATGTGGGTGAAAGTCTGTGTGAATCAAATAACAGGGGTGCGTTCAAACCATGGTAATTCTCACTATTGCTGCTATGTAGGACTATGGAAGCCGTTCAGTCAGCATTCGTAGTACTATGTAAGTGTTGCAGGTATGTGGGTGAAAGTCTGTGTGAATCAAATAACAGGGGTAATTCTCATTATTAGTAGTATGTTGGGCTATAGAAGCCTTTCAGCGCAAGTGACATTATTGACAAGTACGCGAGAATCAAATTATGCGCATCGCAAAGCTTAGCCTTAGGGCTTCAATTTCCGCGCTGACTTTGATTCCGTAGAGCACGTAATACAAGTCTGTGCGCAATATAAGTCTTTTACAGTATGTAAGTGTTCCAGGTATGTGGGTGAAAGTCTGTGTTCAGCCTGTGCTACTTTCTACTACTAGTAATATGTAGTGCCATGGGAGGCATTCAGCCAGCATTTGTAATACAATGTACAATAGTGCTATTTTTCACTATGGGTTTGGACCCCGTAGTGTTTTGTAGCAAAACCCAAAGCATGACTTGCTCAAGATCGGGTATTTACATTTAAAACAAAATGAAAACAGTTGATGAATGTACTTCTAGAATGTACTCACCCAAGGCATAAAAATAACCAGCCCCCAAATATTCTTTGTAGGTAGTCTCGTATCGGTGGTCACTTTACTCTCTCCGTGCTGAAGGCAATCGGAGATGCCCTGAAGAGCAGTGCCTGTGCCTAATCCAGCAGGGAGAGGGTTATGGGTGAAATAATTCTTGCTTGTGACGTAAAACAAGAACTAAGTTGTATTGGTGAGAGATACTCGTAGCGACTTTAACCAATATTTGTCTCACTGGCTGACTCGTCTTTCTATGTGTTCACACAGCCAATGAAAGCGCTTGAAAGGACGCCGACGAAGGAGAAACCCAAGGAGAAGCCGGCTACAATCGTACCTACGTCTTCTGCGCCAGCAGTAGTAGAGAAGTAAGTGATGCATGGGGGCAGATGTGGGTGGTAGTGCAATGGTAGAACGTTGGACCGGATCAAAATGCCCAGGGTTAAAATCCCATCCAGGGAGAAAGCTAACTTTCTGACATGATCATGATAGGATGTGGTATCTGTACCGTAGCAATTCAGTCTTCAACCGTGGTCTATTAGTATCGGCTGGTGCATAGGAGCGCGATGTAGCGCAGTGGTAGAACGTTGGACTTCGGAACCAAAGTTTCCAGGTTCAAATCCTGTCCCGGGGCTCCTGACGCGATATTGATAGGATGCACTGACTGTAGAGTGGCAATGCAGTTATCATCCTTGGTCTTGTCAGTACCAGCCGGTGCTTGCAGGTGTACTGCAACATTCAGCGCTACGGTTGTTGCAGATTTCCTCCTGCCCTAAACTGACAAGTCGTGATATTAGTGAAAGATTCTAGAAAGCGACTTTACACCTCAATACCAAAAAGAAATAATTAAAATATCGGCTGGTGCTAGCAGGTTTACTGCAACAGTCAGCACTACGGATGCTACTTAGCCAGTTATCATTCGTGTGCGCTGTTTAGTGAGAAGTGTTGACAAGGTAAAATAACTTGTAATTCAGATATCCTTAGAGTAGGATGACACAATATTAATTAAGCCCTGATATCAATTTGAAGTTGAAAAGTATTTATTATTTAGACATATAATTTTTTATTTTTTTATTGTTTGTTTTTCAGATCTGGCGATGATCGAGAGAAGGAACGAGATCGAGAGAAAGAGATCAAGGACTACCACCGCACCAAGCTGGCGTCGGGTCTGTCCGTGAAACGTAAGATTGACGAGCGACGGCCTGGGAGGGTTGGGAGGCCCCGGAAGGTGGACCGCGAAGCCAGGGAGGCTGAGAGGGCAGTGCTGTCCACGTCGCAGTTACAGGCAACACCGGTATGAAACTTGTGTCGTAATAATCCTGCAGTAAACTTTTAACAGTGCACAGAGCACTGTGTAACAGGGGATAGCATGCTTTACAAACACATCTATTATTGTTATTATTATTTTAACTATTTTTTATTTATTTAAATTTGTTTTTAAATTAATATTTATTGCTATTAAAGGCATAATATCACAGATATTTATGGTGGTTTTGGACTAGTTCTTAGCTATAACTGCAAAGTACATTCACTTGACATACATAAAATCATGTTTGTACTTCCAAAAAGCTTTCCACTGCTGTGTTTGACAAATCTTCACTGCAACCCCACCTGCGACTATTAAGAGTGGTTTAAATCAAATAGGTCCAATGGCTTCTTTATACTGATGCACAAGGGACAACTGTTTGGTCACACATCTTCCTATTAGAACAGGGATGCATCAAATAAAAGATAAATAGTGGAACGTTCTATTTAATATAAAATATGATTTGTTTTATAACTAAGTGCTGGGGGATAAGTACATCAGTAAATAACTTTTGGGTGGATACATTTCTGAGTAATTAACTTGTGCAGCTGTCAATTTCCCAGGTAGTGATGATACACATCAGCCAATCAGAATACAGGTACACTTAAAGCTGGGAATAACTTGATTAGCCATGTGGCAAATATCTGACAAAAAACATTGCAAGGCTAGCATAATGAAGGTGACGACTTTGTATTTAGGCATAAATGACGTGAAACCGTGTTGAGTGGAAGAAAAGCCAACATGAATGTTCTGTATTGACCCGATCATCTGTTTGCATGATTAGCACGTGGAAAAGCTTGCTGGACATATCGAGGGGGGCAAAGCTACGCTTGGCTAGCGTAAGGTCAATTACTCTTGGATCGAAATTTGTTTGTCTGATTATACATGTTTATCAACTGTGGTATTATGCCTTTAAAAGTTTTCATAATGAACATGTGCAAATATAGCACTTCGACTCTACTCTGGATTTTCCAAAACAAATACCTTCCCAGCTACGTCTGCAGAAAGTCACAAATGTTTGGAAATGTTATCAGTATTAGTGTTTGAAATATATATACAGTATTTCAAGGATATTTGTTGCAATGGAAATGCATTACATCACAACTTTACATGACCATGTCCAAGGTGCTTGAACTTGAGTTGATGTGGGAATTTGGGATAACCTGAAGACATCTACAGCAATGTTGTGCTTATGTTGCAGTACGTGAACAACTGTTTGTTTCAGAGGCTAGTTTTATTTTATATTTCATATAAAATTTAAAACGTACTATAGATCAATACAGTAATGTTTAGAAGTGGTTCGCCCATTTATTTCTCTATTTAAACAAACCCAAAAGCAAATGTAGATCTAGGGGATGCTCCTTTCTAGCTGTTCTGTCTACTTTCTGTTCAACGCATGTGCAGTTACACTGTGGTGTTGATCCTTGGTAACTGTGCATGCGTCTGACAGACAGAACAGCTAGGCAATGGAACACCACCCTAATGATCCAAAGCTAGCCCGTTAACCCTCTTCAGGCTGAAGGCAACAAGATGCCCCAAAGAACAGTGATTGCCTTATCCAGCAGGCAGAGGGTTAAAACGAGTACAAAATGCTTTGAATTTTTACATTTCTACAATATCGGATTTTACTTATCCGATTAAACAATATATATTTCCTACTAGAGTCTTTAGAACTGCAAAATAAATGAATATTTTGACTTTATATACTTGGTACCGTATAATCTAAATGAATGTCGCGAAGACTAATAATATCGGGGACTAGTTTACGGACGTCTAAAGTGAAATGGTTTTCTAATATATATGCGCATTCGTACAGTCAGCCTCGTTCCCAGGTGAAAAATACTTTACCTGGGAAC
>JAUTBV010157259.1:0-10262 GCA_032361325.1 Lepetodrilus fucensis | reverse complement strand
CCTACTCGAGGTAGGTGAGGCCACTTGATCTATTCATTGCTAATTACTTGGCGTAATCCTATATTAATTGACCTTTGTGACTGCTTATGTTTGTACGTGAGTGAAAAGTACATAGAATATTTTTATTTTTGTATTTTTTTGCGATGCGCGTAATTTGATTCCCGCGTACTTGTCAATAATGTCACTTGCGCGTAATTTGAGTACGCGTAATTAAAGTCTTTTACAGTACTTAAGTTCTTTCTCTAAAGTTCTTTCTCTAAAGCATGCTGAAGGATTTTTAGTCACTTACCCAGTTGTTTGGTGGCCCGCTGCTCTTGGCATCGGCCCACACATAGTACTTGGCAAAGTCGTTGTCCTTAGACTTCCTAGATTCCATGAACCAGGTGTGGTTTCTGCTGGTGTGATTGGGGATGAAGTCCATTATGATCTTGGGACCTGAATGCAAACAATGATTATCATTATATAAATTACAACTCATATTAGATGACAAAAATTCCGAGTAAAATGCTTGAATTTGTCCCCTAATAACAATGCTACCTGTCATAATCAGTGTAAAATCTTCCAACTAATATTTCCAAAAGAAACTACATTTAATTTACACATGTTCACATTTCATATGCTAGAATTTAGTTGAAAGGAAAATAATTTACGATAGTTCTAAATTAATATAAAAATATGTTGATAATGATGTACTTAATACTACATGTATTTATCATGTTCATATTAATTATTTCTAACTAATTAAATAAAGTAATTTAACTTTACACATTCCAATATACACGATATATTGATTCATTGAGATGAAGAAATGTACCTAATTTCTTGTATTGATTCAACATATTCTCCATATCTGCCACAGTTCCAATGGCTGGGTCAACATCTTTGTGGTCGATGACTGCACCAAAAGCATCCTGCTTGAAGATGTTACCAACAGAAATTGCCTTTGCACCAAGGTTTTGGATGTATGGTACCTTCGATTTCAATCCTGAAACAAGATCAATATACAGTGAATAAAATATGTGAAAGTGATCAGCTGGTGATGTTAAATATTGAATCTACTAGCATTTCATTTTAGACTTTTGACCTTTCACATCAACCCACAATTTTGAGTATGTATGCACATATTACTTATTAGGAATATGATATGATGGATAGAGTGAGTGCTAGTGAATTATTCGGACATCCAGTCATAAACAGTGACAAGATGCTTGATCGAAGCAGTCTATTATGGAACGAAATGTATGGGGGACGAACTAGATGTTGGTACGAGCTTATTGTTTAATTTATTAGTAATTTATTACGATATTAATTGAAATATACCTTTCAGATCACCAACTCCATCGGCATCGGAGTCAAAGTAGCTCTTGACGCACACTTTGTACACCGATTCTTTGTGGTACCATTTCAGGTCAGGACGATAAGGACAACGAGGTGCGAACACTATGATCACAATGGCCGCTACCAGCATCGCCAACCATCCCACCCAGAATAGAACAAATAAGATAATTCTTAATCGTTTCCAAAATGGATCATCGACATACTGCATCAACTCTTCCTTTTTGAGGCCCTGGAAAGGCGCCTGTGACCGCTCGGAAATCTCGACGCTAGTACATGTATCGTCGATACCCTTGCCGCCATTCAGAAATTTAGCTTTGGAGTCGTCGAGATCAACTTCAGCATTCACAGCGTCTGCCTCGTTCAACTCTTCTTTTAATTGTTTCTTTTCATCGGTGTTCGGGGTTGCATCTTCGGACATCTTGCCGGTTGACTTTACCGTAGATATTGATGAATATAGTGTAGTTACTTTGGTCAACACGCGGAGCGATGATGAAATCTACACGAAATAATCGACACGCGTGCTAGGTCGTGAAGGTCAACATCCGGGTCCGACAAACTAAACGAATCTATTTCTTTTAGGTTGTACAATATGGTGAAATGATTTAATAAATATGATGCAGCGATAACTCACAATGGACATCTTATGATATCTCATTCACAGTTAATATACCATTATTGATTGTAATAACAATAGTATGTCTTATCGCTATATACTTTGTAGTCAGAGAACCTCCCACATACATAAACCCCTCACTTTTAGTCAACACGTCCACGTAGGTGGGTGTAGCAACAGCTGCTTTCGGATAGCCATGCATAATCCACGGATAGACGAATTACGGATGCGTTTAAACATGAACAGACATAGGCCTACATCCGTTTCTATATTTCTAGTTTATGTATTTACATAGCTACCGTTATCGTAGCACAATATACAATGATATATGGGCATTGTTCTACAATATATCCATGCATGTCTCCACTTTCGTTAATGTTATATTCGCATTCTATATCTACATAGATTACGATACATTGCGTCATATAACCTTATTCTTCAGCCCAAGTATTTAGCATTCAAACATAATATATACTAGTATGCAGGTCCCTGAATATATAAATGTATGTCACAGACTTAATACCTACTATGACCTAACAAAAGTATAGGGGTGAAAGAGTAAAATCTATAATAAAATACTTTTATAGTGAAGATGTTTATCATGTAGCCTAACTATAAATACGATAATATGAAACACATTTTAATGATTGTTGTATGATACCTGAGTTAATTAGTTATAATTTGTCAGTACGTAACAAGTTCAACAACGTTTTAGTGAAAACACCAATTTAACCTACTTATACGAGTTTACTTTGCAAAGTTGATATGTGTTCCTAAATTGGGCACGGCAATGGTCCAATATTGAGCATACTAAATGTGCCTACGATACCCATCTTTTCGACTATTTTTCTGTTTTTCTTTTAGTTTTTGAGTGCATATCTTGCTTATTTAAAAATTATAACTACGTCATCTCCTTGTATTCATTATTTTATTTTATTTCATTCATTAATGTGCAGATTTGATCCGGTTGGTCTTAGTGTATCATTTTGGTTTGTAAACTAAATTTTCTTAACGGTATTATAATTATTTTTTAAACTAACGATAACTAAAGACATAATAAACTAAAGAAAATAACTTAAATGGGCCTATTTAACAATTTCTATAACTTTTACATTCATTATTTCTATATGAATGGCCCAAATTAGGAACACTTTCCCTTAATTGGGCCCCTTTTAGATTTTTGTTTGTTTGTAGTTCCAGTAAATATTGATATTTTAAGGCAAGTTTTATGTGTTGCCATGTGTTCTTGTTCATCTCCTGTACCATGTACACTCAATAAATGCATTTAAAGGTCTGCTTAGCCACATTAATGTACATTACACACACACACACAGACACACACACACACACACACAAAACATGCCCAATATATAGGGCCCCATCCCCTACACATGAGTGAGAGTGAGGGCTGCAGGAATCTTTCACCCATTTGCGACGATTATATCCGGTCAAGCATTGAATTAGGAAAAGCATTGCATATAAACGACACGGATATATATAGGCTAGGCCTATTATTGTGTTCTGCTCAGTCAAACCGGAGTAGCCTGTTATCTGAAAGCAGGATGTTGCACACGGACTCTAGGAACTACCTACTATAACATCCGCTAAATAGTGGTCATAATAACCTCCGTATTTAACGGATAGACACTAGCATGTAGTTCGAGGATGGACCTATGCATATACCAACAGTACGGTCATATAGGCTATATATTGATACTACTGTACTAGGTTGTTTGGTTAAATCCTAGGACTTTGGATGTATATAGTAACGATATAGGTAGATGGTATACTATTTTATTATAAGTCCTGTGACCGTTCGATAGGGCCTATATGATTTTCACTCATGTGATCAACACCATAGATTGTTTAAATAGGACCAACTTACTATGTACTGCATGTAGGCTAGTTTATATATCGTGCTAGCTCACTGGAATATCATGCCGCAGATACAACATGTAGGGTTCCTCCCATTCTCCCAATCTGCTGGTATTTTGTTCTTGAGGGGTTGTTGTTGTTATAGTAGATTGGTATGTTGCGATATTAATTGTAGTAGGTGGCATATTATCAATCGCTCTAATCGCTACCGACGTTTTGTAGGTCCTTTTGGAGACGTTTATGACGTGTTTGTTTGTGTGTGTGTGTGGTTTTACTTAGAACGCGAAGAGACACTGTGTATTTATTATTCTTCCTACTTGTCATTTTCAACTAATTTGTGTACATTTTTACATACATTTTACATATGGTACCTCACTCAGACACAGTACCTATATTGATTCTTATGCCGAGACGTTCTGACCTTCTTTTAGTATTAAACACGCGACCATCCGCACTTCGGGTAGGCCTATATAATAGTAGTATACTATATTACTGAATCAATACTGATCAATTACTATTCATACCGGATTGCTGTATGGCATTATTTATAGCATATTCAATTTGAAGTCAAGAGGCAATGCTAATTTTGTTCATAATGTAGTAAAACATATCTTCGCATTCCCAACACTAACCATGGTTGTTTTGGACTAGTTCTTAGCTATAACTGCAAAGTGCATTCACTTGACATACTAGTACATACAATCATGTTGGTACTTCCACCACTGTGTGGTTGACAAATATCCAATACAACCCCCTCCCCGATAAGACTGCTTCTTAAAACATCATTCAAAGGGAACGTAACTCTAATGTTCGCTCACATTCCTTCTTAGAACAGTGATGCATCAAATACAAGATAAATAGCGGAACGTTCCTGTATTTAACATAAAATATCATTTGTTTTATAACTATCGATTGCTGGGAGATAAGTACATCAGTAAGGATTACATCCGAACTTACTTACCTGACCATTGCCATCTCGATCCAAATACTGCAGGATGACGTCATCGGGCACATCGCCAAATATTCTCTTGCGTCGAGCCCGTGTAAAGATGACTTCCTGTTGACAAATATGAACACTGTTCTTGATCCATAACATACTACTACTACTAATACTACCACTACTACCACCACCACCACTACTACTATTACTACTACTACTAGGCCTACTACTAAAAATAATCTAATAATGCGTCCGTACACATCAATACGTATGACGTCCGCCAATAAGTAAGTACGCGCATTGTATGAAAAACGTACGCCATTATGCGCCAATTATGTAAGTACGAAATTTAGTGTTAACACACACCATTCGTAGCAACTTAGCGACATTCCGGATCGGACATATTTGCTCGTACCTCAATTCTAGGTTTCCATAATGGTGGATAATGGTGGATAATGGCGGATAATGGTGGATAATCGTTCTCGGGTAAAATCTGCCAAGATCCCGGGCAAGCGGCCGGGTTACCTGGGTAAATTCCTTACCAACCAATCAAAATGCACGTTATCCCTGATAAAATAGAGTTATCCTCACTGACTGTGTCGGTAAATGTGCCCGTTTACGACACAAGGAAACCAGTCAATGGTCAACATTTTAGAATTGTCCCTGATAAAATAGAGTTATCCTCACTGCATAGATGTATACATCGCACATGTAGGTACACGTGCCCGTTTACGACACACGGAAACCAGTCACTATGGTAAACTACCAGTGAGGTCTGAGAGGATATATGTGGATGTCGGTCGGTTGATCTGATTGCCCATTATATAGACTAGGCCGAGAAGCTTGGACAGTCACATGACGTTCAGAGATGTTCGGTCTGTACGAGGATTGCTGTTCATAAATGAAATGTTACCTCATGACTTTTTGTGGTACCAGAGAAGAAAGCATTCCATGGTTTGTATTTTCCAGACAAAGTGTTCTTTTCAAGCCAATTAATCGACATCCTAACCGCATCTTTGACACTACTCGGAGCACCTGAAATAAGAAGGCATCAGTGATTCTAATATGACTTGTGTACACGAATAACCTACAAAGATTGGTCAAAATACGCCACGCCCATAAAATCAAGCACCGTTAATTTGCGATCGAAACACCGCTGATTTTAGAAGCAAATCAATATATACTATTTCGGTGGAATTTGATACCCTTTGTAGTGATGTTAGCATGAGAATTAAGGCACTAGTGTTAGGAATTTAGAGGTATCAATCGTGAATTAGCTTCTAAATTTTGAATTGAATTCAATTTAGAAGCTACCAATTCAAGATTTATGCTTATAAATTCCAAACAGTAGAGATGTTGTCAAATTTAGGACGCACATGACATAGCTGCATATATGTATACATACATCGCACATGTAGACACATATCATGCACATAGACACATTTACACATTATGCAGAGACATATTTACACATTTACACAAACTCCATATAGACATATTTACACATCATGCACATAGACACATTTACACATACTCCATATATATATATTTACACATCATGCATATAGACTCATTTACAAATCACGCATATAGACTCATTTACAAATCACGCATATAGACTCATTTACAAATCACGCATTTACACATCATGCATATAGACTCGTTTACACATGCATATATAGATTCGTATCGGTTGCGAGAAGAAACGTACTTGCTATCCAAAACATTTTCTTTTCCTTTGGGTCGAAGATAGACCACGTCTGCATGAGAGCGTTTGATGCCATGGTTGTTGTGAATATTCTATCCTCGGCGTCTTTCTATGAGGAAACAATGATGGAGGAAAGATTCGCCAAGCGAGAATGTATGCGTCGCCTTCAAATAAATACACGAAACGAAGTTGCAATGCAGAGCGACATATTGAAATATTCAATTCAGAATGTATTAGATTTAAATTCCATAAATAGGCCCAAGTTGCGTGAGTGTGCATTTTACGATGCTTTAATATAGATAATACCAGTAGAATGGTATTCAAAACATCCTCGACAGTTGGTATTTAAGAGAATATACTGCTGCCAGACTCCATATTATTATTAACACTCCCAGAGAGGGTTTGACTGCTATATTTTAGTTATATGATGTTTACATTGTGTATGCACGTGTAAGTAAATGAGGATATAGTCTCATGGGTCAGACGCTCTATGCTTCCTCGACTGCATCATACATACTAGAGTACTTAAGAACACTGACCCACTGATAATTGGCTTCCCAAATAGCCGCTGACCACAAGCTGAGATATAATCTTGACAAGATTTGTGTTAATACAAACACTATTATGTATTCTTTTTCTACATTATACCGGACATTCTCTCACCAATGTCTTATCCTTCGTGACGTCACCATCCCCGAGAAAATCGTCAAAGTACATCTGTTCACCTTCTGATGTTCCTTCCCATGTCCTTTCAAGGACTATGCAACGAGGTGTCTTCAGGATGACAGAAAACTGCAACATGACTTTCATAGGTAATTTCACAAAATATTACTTTGATCCTAGTGATCATCTCGGTACAGGAAGTTAGATTTGGGTATCTCATCTGTATTAACAATTATATTCTAGTATCTCATCTATACAGGAAGTTCCGAGTGGTTCATGCTGAGAAGTATCTTCAGACGTTTGCATCGGACCGATCACACATGTTGTCCACAGATGGGCAGTACATTATGCCGCCTCCCACATACACTTGTATCCACACACCAGGTAGGTCAAGGTCACATGGAGCCACTTAACAGGATATAAAAACTAGCTTGATTAGTGTGAGGAATCTCTTGTTGAACTTGTGTCAATTGATGGTCAGTGTTCATTTGACATGGTGAATTTGACAAGTCATGACATACTAGTATACAAGTGAAAGAATCTTGAAATTTAAAAAACAAAATGTTATCCATATTGATGCAGTAAAGTATAATAGCTTTATATTTGACATTAGTACCTCTCACAGATTCACATATTAGTCCATGAGCCAGACCATGAATTTTGGGATTTGACTGCCAAATGGAAGGACTAAATGCCACTATGATTTTTAGATAGACTGATGTCTAGTGAGTATGAAATCAGGTGATGGACATTTCAGATGCCCAGCTAAATACCTTTTTGGAGGCATCAGTCTAAAATCAATCTAAAAATCATAGTGGCAATTAGTCCCATTTTTGGTAGTCATTTTTCATCTGGCTCATGGACTATTATACACATTTCTGTAACGTTTGTATAAAGTACACATGTAGTAGTCTTGGATGCTGTTATATAGTTGTGATGGTGTGGTTATGTTTCAGTGTCGTTTAACAACATTCAGAGTTTTATCTCCATGGATCCGGAAGAAGGCTTTGGAGATGTTATGGACAGTGCTGACTTTGTGAAGACTTTCTCCATTCTGGGACAAACCTTGCCTCCATTCTCATAGTGTGAAGAACTAAAGTTCCTGGTGTATACTGATACACTATAGTTGCCATTGCTTAGCTCTCAGAGTGACAACCATGTTACTACCCTTCCCATCATTTCCCACCTAAATGCAGCAGGCAAATTTACACCGTGTCGGCAGAGTGAGTTGTCTCCCCTTGTGTCTACATTGATCACAACGTCCAAAATGGCGAAAAGTTCGCTGTAGAAGTTCGTGAGCGATATCTAAACTAAGTTTGGGATTGAATGTCCAACATATAGTCGTCGCCTATGGGTGAGATATTCCCGCCGCGACGTAAAACATTAATTCAATCAATCAATCCAACATATAAGCCCTAATCAGATGAAAGGCCTTGTAGCCATTCAAGAGAAAAAGTTATTGTTTTGATATGGCATCCTTGTATGGAACCAGTGACAGTACCAACTTACTAGTATGTGAGGTGGCGACGACTAGTACTTGCGACATATTTGTTGTTGTTTGTGACAAAGTAGGTGGAGCTTAGGGCAAATCTGATTGGACAGTGCCGACCGCAGCCCTTTGATCTTGCTGTGCAAAAAAACCCGGCACCTTTGCAGCCAATGGACCATACAAAGATATCGAGTTAGGTCACGTGGGCTAGGCAAGATGGGTACATATGAGTAGTAGCCTAGATGACAGCCTCTGGAAACATTTGCATATTTGCCACAAATGAACATTTGTAAAATATATCTACCATATCTGTTGACAAGATGGCATTTGAAAAGTTAGGAAATGCAACAGGATGCCTAAGGATTTATATTTGTGAAACTATGCATTCTGAGTTGAAGCTAAATGATTTGTGAATCAATCAATGGTGTTTTCCAGGCATGACCTTCGTTTATTTAATAGTTACAATGTATTTACAAAACCAAATGTGCTCCGTAGTATCTACATTCACGTGAGAAGCAATGTCCATGGCTCTATGCTGCCAATGTTAATGTGGAATGTAAACATAGTAATAGGGCATAAAATAAGAGCTAGGAAACTGCAACTAAGTACACAGTAGCTAACAACAAGCATGGGAGCTCAGTATACTTCACAATATATTGTAGTCTTATTATGTATTTATTATACACATTTATATAGCGCAAATATCCAGAATAACTGTCGTCGCAAATGGGTGAAAAATTCCCGCAGCGACGTTAAACTCCATATTCACTCACTCACCAGAATAACTGCTCAAATGAATTGTCCATACACTTCGCTAATATAAAGATTAAAATTGGATTGTAACAGTGTCTACTATGTTACAAGGAAACAGTATTATTTATGTACATGAGTTGTTAAAGGCATAATATAACAATCTGATACACATTAAGTTGTCGTTTTGGACCGAATTTGAGTTAAAAATGCAAAGTACTATGCTCTTAGCATATACATACCAGTAATCGCTACTGCACCTCCAAATATATATTTTACCACTGTAAGATATAAGTAAAATCCCATTGCAGTTTACACTTCCTGGTATAACTCGTATAAAATATGTCCAATCTCACATTTCCTCTGGCTTCTTGACTAAGGGAGATAACTCAACCTCTAACTCGGTGAACACGGTCAAAGTAATCTTTCGCGACCACTGTCGCACCTAATTAATAAATATTAATAAAAATATTGATAACTAGTGAGACGTGTATGTGGAATAAGTAACTGGTTGTATAAAGTACTTGTGTAGTCAAAACAAATGCATTTAATATCAGGTAAAACTGTGCTAGACCACTATATCGGTCAACAATCTGTGATGAGATGCCTTTAACATACTGCTCTGGGTTTTTTTTGAAAACCAACATACCTCTAAACGTTGAATAAATAGCTAATATTGTTTCATTGTTTCAATATACAACAGTGACAATGTACTGATAACAAAAACACAAAGAAGCCATTGTTGCAACTGTAAATGAAAAATCGTCCAAAGATTTCACGATAAACACCTTTTTTTCCCATTTACCTTTGGTTTAAAGGCATAATATCACAGATATTTATGGTTGTTTTGGACTAGTTCTTAGCTATAACTGCAAAGTACATTCAC
>JAUTBV010157248.1:0-10263 GCA_032361325.1 Lepetodrilus fucensis | reverse complement strand
CACAACTGCACATGTCCCAACGAGATATTTTCATCATGCTTACACACAGTCACATGCAAGCACTATTTGAGATAGACTAGCTAGTTATAGTAACAACTTGAGTTTTTCTCAATCCTGGTTGAACCGGTCGGAATAGGTCACCGTGTTACCCTTGAATACCACGAAAATAACCTCCCATGGAAGTTTCCCGATATACGGTAGAAGATACGACATTCAAACAAAAATGACAAAACAAGATAAGAAGAAAACATTTGTATTAAATAGAACATCTTGTAATATATCTCTATAAAACCTGTTTCATGCATTCAAAACAGTTGTATAGACAGTAGTACCTTGTTTCTGCATTCATGCAATCACAGTCAGCTCCTACCAGTGTCAAGTTACACTATCAAAGTGTCCTCACGAAATAACAAGATATGAAAGTACATTCAATGTGTAACAACATTGCAGATATCTTTGCAATTTAACTACACCTAGAAACTCAGATAAATAAGTATAAATATATTATAATACATATTATATCAAAACAAAATTAAAAAATAAAACTAAACTTTTCTAAGGAATAATCAACGAAAAAATATTGGACTTTACCAGGATAGTTAATTTGATTAACAATTTAAAATTGTTCCTGCAGATGCATTAAGGTTCTGGCAGGTGGCTGCTTGGATGTATACTCCTCATGGAGTTGGGAAGGAACATTAAGTGTACAGTGATCACTCAGTATGGGTAATACTGTAGCGCTTTCACCATGTCATTAGATACATCACATATTGTTAAACCGTGAAGCCTTAAATATTGCAGCATATGCCTTACAGTATATAGAGCATTGTCACAAAATTATGTACGAAATATTCCCGCTTTGACGTAAAGCAATAAACCAGTCGGAAGATAACAGCAGGGCCTATTCTCGAAACATTCTCATGATCTTAGCCTAGGAATATGCATAACATTTTCTTACTATACACATTTTTAAGATTGTCGTATGATAATAAGAATCTTTCGAAAACAGGCCCCCAGAAATAGATATCTTAAATAGATCATACAAAATTCATAGATGCTGTCTTTGAATTGATTTTGTTATATTTGTTGTTAATTCTATCAATTATTCCGCCTACAAAACAATTACACACGGAGATGGCTTACTGAAACTTATTCATAGTTTGCTACAGGCTACCGGCTTAATAAATAGGTTTACTGAAACTTATTCATAGTTTGCTACCGGCTACCGGCTTAATAAATAGGTTTACTGAAACTTATTCATAGTTTGCTATCGGCTACCGGCTTAATAAATAGGTTACACATTACAGTACACCCTTGCAAAAATGGCTGCCACCCCCTAACATAAAATGTAAAACAATAACCTGAACTATATCATGCTTTTCTGAAAAAAAACCTATTTTCTTAAGATTATATCCATTTCACAAATAAAGTTTTTGTTGGTGACATTGCAAACCATACTATAGGTGGCGATTTAATAGCTGGATTTTTCAATGGTACAAATGGTTAAAATTGGTATTTAGAAAATGTGCATTACCCATTGTGGCCAACTTGACTAACTCTTTAACACCACCGCATGTCTAACATTATTTGGCAATAAAGCAGTAGTAAGATAGAGCAGAGTTGTATTAGAAAGCGACTTAGGGGGTGACAATCATTATTTGCAAGGATATATTTCTATCACATTTGCTACAAATTAATAGCTATTTACCGCAGATGGAAAAATACTATATAACAGAACAAGAAATATCAACAACCATAATTGGAACAAGTAAAAAAATATATAGGTCAACTGAAAATATACCAACAAATATGTGACTTTATAAATGGTACAAAATGGCAAAGTCCATAAAGGTACTAAAATCTATGTAAGTATATAATGTCAGGATATGTACATTGAATAAATTAAACAAGGAATCCTATATTGTAAAATACAACCATGGTAAAGTGAATATACTAGATCAATACAATAATATTAACAATATATAAACTATATCCAGTTGAAGTAACAAACAATAAATACATGTAACACAGAATCCAGGTACATGTATCACATTATCAGCTTATAGCAGAACAGTCTCACAGCTAATTAACAAACAATATTTGGATCTACAGTAGACCTCGCATATACTGGCCTCGGATAAACCGGACACTCGCCTATAATGGACTGAATCTGAAGTCCCGGTCCCGTCTAATGCTAATTACGGCATATGCGTATAACATACTTTGCACATAACGGACACAAATAGCCGGTCCCAATGAGTCCGTTATATGCGAGGTCTTGTTGAACATCCAAGAAACTGTCCAAGAAACTCAAAATAATTTGATCAATATCTTGTCATGAAAACTGCTATCACACTGCAGCATTCACAGCGGTACATGCACAATATACGTATGTAGTATTGCATAACTCGATATTCCCCTAGCGTTCCCTGCCGACCATAATTTCATAAGCCAATTTCTTTTATATAAACCTAGCCCAACGACTTTCAAAGCCTGGCTCCAACCTCGGCACAATTTCGTTCAATTGAACCATCAAGAGATCATTTGCTGCTGGTGAATACGAGAATACTAAATAGAAGACAATTGAGTGGCATTGGCAGCTTCATCAAAGAGTACCATGAACATAACATGGAGGAATGTGTTGTTCAGAAAGATACGTACAAAATGGCAAAATAAAAAGATAATTGCATCATCTCTGTGCGAACAAGAACATTTCCACTGTACCTAGATGTGTAATATTGAAGAATACTGTGGTCAACGATCATTGATCAACAACCTGCTTCTAGTAGGATAAGAACCTAGAACAACCAGGTCTTGCATATAGCTTATGAATGGAAGTCACCTTTCTAAAGATACACTGATAAGGGGCACAACAGCTAGCTAGGCTTATAAGGCTGTAGACTATTATACATATTTATTTCTTAGAAAAATTAACATGGTAATAATTTAAAAAAGATTAATAATAAGTTATATTTATATATGTAACCCAGGCATGTCAACAGACATTTCAGTCAACTATGATTTCAGTGGAAAACCGAGGCTGCAGGCCCCAATCCACATCCGGTGCAAATATATTGACCCCTGGACAAAATAATCAGTGAATTTCTGCAGATCCGCGGGAAAAATGCCATGCCTCATAACCTAGCCTATCATCTTTCAAAGCCTGGCTGCAACCATGGCACTATTTATCAAAGCTATCCACAAAATGCCCATTTGCTGCTGATCACCACGATAGACAAACTAGCGGCCATTACAGCATCACGACAAAGTAGTACCCTGAAAATAACATTGATGGCGATACATGCGAGATGTCAGGTGATATATTTGCATAGTCGTCTAAAGGTGCTGTCAGACCATGCACGATAACGATAACGATATTGTTTAAAAAAAAAAATCGATATGGGCATAAAAATGATTACACGTACCGGGTCACACTGCAATGATAACAATAACAATATTTCATTAGTGTGACCGCTACGGGCGATATTAAATTTGGAACATTTTTCTGATTATCGTTGTCGGGTTCAGTGTAACCACACCTTCGTCTGGGATTTCCATGTAATATTTGCACGGATTCGGACATCTCTCCGAAAGTGGCGATCTTGTATTTCACATTTCCACGTGCAGGAATGGACACAGCATCTTCAGTCTATCCACACTGCGGACATTGGTACAGCCGTAGAGATGCAGAGTTTTTAACCTGGGTGGAGACAAGAAACATCCATTAGGCCAGAGACAGTTAAGAAGAGAAATAGCTTAGATAAAAGGTAATATTATATATTTTTAGACACTGTAAAACTGTATTATTTAGTGGCTCGCACTTTTCGCAATTAGTGTCTCGCAAATATTTTCGCAATTAATAATAATAAATCTTTTTTTTTATGGTTCATGTAGTTTTAGTAATATTTAATTACTTATAAGAACCTATCTGTAATTGTTCAGGGTATCGTTTCTCGAAGCTCTCATATTCACTGTGAGACCATAGTGCTCTCGTAAGTGCATGATCCCCATGTATTAGAGAAGGCTACGAGAGTCCTTATGGTCTCGTAGTAGTTATGAGAGATTCGAGAAACCATACCCTGGATGGGAAAGATAAAGCATGAGGAAAGTTTGGGTTATCAAAGGCGAATGAAAGGCCACAAGTATGAAAATAATACAAGAAATAACTTACAATGTCTACAGATTTCACATTTGATAACGAGTTAATTCCACTAATAACGAGTGTATTTGCCCCATGCATGAGTGCAGCGTGAATGAGTGAGTGAATATGGAGTTTAACGTCGCTGCGGGAATTTTTCACCCATTTGCGTCGATTGTGTGCAGCGATAGAAATCTTTAATACTTATGGCCCGAATAACAAATAACAAATGTTTACAAAAAAACAAAAAAAACAAAAAAAAACATGAATTTCTACTGGCCCTTTAGCATTGGGTGAAATGGCCTGGACAAGCGGGCCAGAGGTAATTTTGAACATTGCGTGAGTGGCTTACTTCTTGCAGTGTTTAACGAGCTTCTGTAGCGATGCTTCTGTTACATCGGCCAGGAAGTTCAGCTTCAGAGTCTCCAGGTTACGATTGCAGTAGTTGGCGAGCAGTAGAACGCTGGAATGAACAGGAGGAGATAACTCTCAAATGATCCACAAAATGCCCAAACTAGTAGTAGTCATGTGGTACAAACAGGAGATAACTCTAAAATTAAAATGATTCACTAAGGGTGCGTTTGATTTGGCGACACTAGCATCGGGTCAATGCATGCGCAGTTGATGTAACTCAGGTTGTAAACAAACGCCAAGAAGCACGAGTGTTTGCTATCTTAGGTTTAGTTTAGGGTTACGGTTAGCGAATATTAAAAACAACAAATTAAGCGTCAATTGGCTGTGACATGCCATACTTGCAACTGTATTCTCATCAAGGTACATATTTTCTCGATAAAAATAGGTACTTTCAATACTGTCAACGATGTTGCAGCTTACAATAGCTACTTACGAAACTGTATTTACCGTGGCAACCATCACATGAGCAACCCACTCTTGGGAATTTGGAGTGTGTTCTTGACCTACTTTACAGACTCGCGTGTTGTGTTCTTGGCGTTTTATTTGAAACTTGACACTAGCGCTGCGACTCGAGGCCTAAACAAACGCACCCTAAAAGTCAATACTATGAACACATGAGCTGCATGGGCTGTAACATCTAGCAACATGCATTGAATCGGGTTTGTCGGAAAAAAAACTAATTTGGGTAACAATTTTAGAATATTGTACGACTTTCAGTGACCTACCGAGTTGATTTTTTAGAAAATCAAATTCTGTTCCGTTCTGCCTATCCCCATAGCAACAGACAACAAATAGTCTCCATCATGGCCATAACAACAAACAAATACGAGACTTTGGAACTTCTTAGTAAACCAGCAATGAGCAAAAGAAAACTACGGTGAAATGAAGGGACCAATATAGTGAAGGACAAAACTTCAAATCCTATCCTCTTCGGACAACATAAACAACGACATATAGAATGCATATTGGATCTTTGCAGTGATGACAACAATCCTCAAGTTTACACTAAAATATATATAATTATTGAAAATCACAGGTGTTGCATGCTCAATATACAGATGATCGTATGTATCGTATTCTGAACAAACAATATGGATCATTGCTGAACGGGAACGTTGATTATTGTGCAAAGGTTAACATTTCGTGTCATTTGAACATTCCACATGTTTGGCGATGAACTTGGGCTATCTTCCAGCGAGATGACGGGGACTTCCATCATACCTCCTTGCAGAGTGTGGACATTACATTAGCTTACTATAAATGCATCCGGCAAGGGCTTATGGTTAAGCATGTCAAAGGTGAACATTTCTAGCACTGTTCCATGGTTCTTGTGAAACACACACACACACAGACACGCGCACAGATCCTGTGTGCTAGAATGCCCTCATCTACCCACAGCTAGGCAATGTGTCTTATCACAGATAGTCTGCCTTGTCAACGGGGGGGGGGGGAAATCAAGACATTTTGACAAGTTATCAATAAAACACACGACACATTTCTGTTCACTTGTGAGAAGTGCCAGGGGAAAACCGTTGTCCATTTTAGATGTATTACAACGCATGTGTACCTCCACAAGTATCGCTAATAAAAATACAATTTGTGACTGATGGATCAGATTCGCATGGAACGTGAACATCACCTCCGTTCGCCCCTGTGGTAGTGTCTACTATCCCTACGGTCGTCGTGGCGATCTCGCCTGTCTCGATAGTCGCGGTCTCTGTCCCGGTCCCGGTCCCTGTCCCTGTCCCTGTCCCGGTCCCGGTCCCGATCCCTGTCCCGATCGTCCCGCCTGTCCCTCCATCTCTTTTCGCTGCGGTGTTGTGGAGCTCCCTGCGATGGCTTGGGCTCTGGTTGTGGTTGGAAAGAATGTTCTTGTGACATGAACACGGGTGAGTGAGCGCGGGGGCGTTTCTCCACGGGTTCCTCCCCGGGGAGGAATATGGGCTTCTCCCCAGGAAGAAAAATTGGCCGCTCGATCTCCCGGGGAGGGGCAACCAGGGGCCGGCCGGAATTCTCCATCAGCTGCACGGAGGGCATGGGAGGAGGTCTCATTACACCATCTTTATGTCGGAGGTCCACATCTCCGCTACCCGACTGCGGCCACTGTGATCCGGGGCCCTGGGGCGGGAACGGACCCGGTGGTGCCTGTCCCCTCGGCCACATCACGCGATGATCCACATCCTCTCCGACCCCAGGAGGGGCCACGAGAGGAGCCACGAGAGGACCCCCGAGGCTCGGCCCGGTTGGAGGACCCGGAAACCCTGGTTGTGGTGGGCCGGCGAACCTCGGAGGGGGTGGTCCGGAGAATGGTCCTCCTCCTTGGAAGGGTGGAGGGAACAGAGCTGGGGGCTCGTCGACTCCAGGCATGGGGGCACCCCATTGCTGCTGCGGGGGGAGTCGGGGCAGGCCCACACGCTCGTCCTTGTCCATGGGCGATGCTCCCGGGATGATACGTTCGTCGATGTCCACTTGTCTCTCCAGAACGGGAGGCTGGCCCTGGGAAAGATTGGGAACGATCGGGGGAACGTTGGGGGGAACACTGGGCTTGACTCTAAGATCCACATCTCCTTGAATCCTCATGTCGGTGTCTCCGCTGCCTGGGGTGGGCTTGACCCGGAGGTCAAAGTCCTGCTTTGCCAGGCTAGCCTGTGCCACTTTCAGAGCCTTATCCACGCCAGGCACATCCACCTTGGCCGAGACGATCGGCTTGTCGTCCTTCAGCTTCTCGATGATCTCGCCGAAGATGTTGCTCGGGGTGTGGTCGTCGTCAGAACCACCGATGCCGGGGATAACGCTTCTGTTCTCCGTCGTGGTGTCCAGGACAAATTTTGCAACTTCTACTTTCTTCTCTTTTGGCACATTTTCACTTTTTGTGGCAGTTGCCGATGCAGCTGGGGCTGGCTTCTCGACAGGCCTCGGGACGGTTTCCGTCTTTCCCATGACATCATTGATCAGAGCTCTGAGAGCATCCGGAATCTCGGCCTGGGTAGGTTCAGGTTTTTTAGGCAACGGTATCTTTACAATATCCATGATGGCTCCCACACTGGAAGGAATAGGTTTTGCTGCATTGCTTTCCGAGGTCTTTGAATCCGTCGACGGGGTTTTAGCACCTGTGTCTTTAGCTTCCGTTGTCGACGACGAGGACTTCTTCCTGCTTTCACTGCTGCTGTGGCTGTCCCTATTAGAGCTCCTGCCGCGGGAGCCGCTTCTGTCCTTGCTGCGGCTCCGTTCCTTGCTCCTGTTCCTGCTGCGTTCCTTGCTGCGGTCCCGACTGTGTCTGTCCGACCTTCGTCTCTCGTGCGACCTGTCTCGGTGTCCTTTCCGATCGGACGACCTGCTGCGGTGTCGGTGTCGGTCTCGGCTCCTGTCTCGGCTGTGTCTGTGGCCGCTCCTCCGGCTGTGGTGAGATCTCTCCGAGCTCGACGACCTTTCTCGCCGCTTCCTGTCCGAGTGCTTGCTGTCGGACGACGACGACTTTCTGCTGGAGGAATGTTTGTCGGATTTCTTTTCAGATGACTTGGATGGCGTAGAAACATCCGACGATGCCTCTGATGTGGAGCCAATTCCGCCGACTCCACCCGACGTCGACACAGTCGAAGCCGACGTATTCAACGACCGCACGCACGTCGATGCCGCCTGCTCGGCACTTTTCTTCACGAGGGAATCTCCGCTTCCATGGACCTGCAGCAACTTCCTCTGTTCCTCCACCTTCTGCGTGAGCTCTGCAAGCAACTTCTGCTGATTGGTACTCTCTGTAGCGGCGGCGAGCGCGGCCACCATGAATGCAGTGATCTCAGCGGGGTTGTTGCTTTTAGCCACCTTCGCCACCATAGACTCCACATTGATGCCTTTGAGGGTGTCCGCTTCCGACGCGGGTTTGGAAGGAACGGAAGAAGTGGGTGGGTGAACGGCTGTGACGGATGCAGCCGACGTAGAGGAAGCTTGCTGTGTCACGGGTTTCTTAAACGCGGCTGCTGCTGCCAGACCAGCCAAAGAACTGACGGCTCCTTGTTTCGGAGCTGCTCCGGCGGAAGCTGATGGTGGAACAGGTGCGGAACAGTAGGCGGAGACCTGGGGCATTTTTGAAACGGTGACCGAGAGCCCCGAGTAGACTTTAGGGGGGTTGTACACCGTCGTCGCGGGGCCGGCAGCGCCACCTGCAGTCTTGTTGACCTCGATAATGTGACTGGTGTCTGCAGGGTCGTAGGCTTCGTCGTCGTCATCTTCCAGGTCCATGTTGCCCGGTGAGTAGGCCTCTGTATCTAAAACACATGAACCATAATTTCAATAATGCCCAATCGATTTGTGCTTTTTCGGTCAAAAGATTTATTTATTTATTTTTTTCTCTCCATTATTTAACAATCTGAATTCATTACATCACTGCAGGAATATCTTATCCATACGCAATGACTATTATTTAATAAATTTTAACATAACCCACATATTAGAAAATGAATAAATTAAGCGCACTAATGTGGTAATATTTTATCTATATAAAAGCCACGACTATTTTATTTAACAAATTTGACCATAACCCACATATCAGAGACAAAAAATAATTAATTAATGTCAAGAATGAATGAATTAGTACATTACAGAGTGAATTATTGTTTTACGTCACAGCGAGAATCTTTCACCCATATGTGACATCAGAAATTGAATATTTCACCCATTTGCCACGATAAAGCCAAGAAAATTGCACAGGGCACTCACTGCTGTCCTCGATGGGGCTGGGCTTGGTGGTTGCGTACGCCTTGACGATGGGATCCTGCGACACCAGCGGCGACGACGAAGACGAGGACGAAGACGACGACGGGCGAGACCGGGACTGCAGCTCTATCAGCTTCTTGGACGTGGGTCTGTACGTGACGGTCGCCGCAGAGGGAGAGGGCTGCTGGGGCGGGGTGAAGGTCATCTCCCCGCCAGCCCCCGACTTGGACTGACTAGCTCGGTACATGCTGCTGCGGGGGTCGTTGGGGTTCAAGGCCACCTTGGCCTTCTTCGCCGGAACGCGAGACGAGGAGGAGGCTCCTTCTCCGGATTCATTTGGCCGCTTCACTTTGGTCCGCACGATGATGCCTAGGATCATGTGAGGACGGTCGTCTTCTAGTCCTGGAAAGCACAACAGATAAACACTGATTGATCCATCTGTTGTCTTACGTCGCTGCAGGAATATATCGCACATAAGCAACAATCGAGGAGATAAACGTTGAAATACATAAATAGCGCAAAATACATATTGGTCAGCCTCGACACATCCGTTATAATTAATAATCTATAGAAGATGATACAGGTATTAGAATTACAAAAATATCTACAGTAATATAGAAGGATTTATTACATTATTGATGAACATGCAGTAATATAGAAGGATTTATTACATTATTGATGAACATGCAGTGATATAGGATTTACTACATTATTGATGAACATGCAGTAATATAGAAGGATTTACTACATTTTTTTATGAACATGCAGTGATATAGAAGGATTTACTACATTATTGATGAACATGCAGTGATATAGGATTTACTACATTATTGATGAACATGCAGTAATATAGGATTTACTACATCATTGATGAACATGCAGTAATATAGAAGGATTTACTACATTATTGATGAACATGCAGTAATATAGAAGGATTTACTACATTATTGATGAACATGCAGTGATATAGAAGGATTTACTACATTATTGATGAACATGCA